>OU452235.1:9131133-9343633 GCA_911728455.2 Marthasterias glacialis
AAATTTTCAAAGATTCATAATTAAAGAAGTACTTATCAAAGAGCCTTCTCAAACTTTTGCATGGAGGTGACACCATTTTGACCTTTACTTCCGGTTCAAACCGGACGTTTAACGCAAACCGATTGTCCATGTGCGTTCAAGCGTGCCCCACATTGCTGTAGAAAATCCAATGCCATTATACATGTACACGTGGCTGTGTAACATCGACGCCCCCATTGCTATGCACATTAACCACACGTTGTTCTTAGTCTCTATTCAAGGTGCACACCCAACACTTTGTTAGTCTTTAATACAGGGCTTATTTAAACCTTTACAAATCAACAAAAAAATCAACCGTTTGAGATATGAACTTTGTTCTTTCGACAAATGTCAAGGTAAGGGAGGGTCTTTCTTTATGACACAATAAGTGACCTCTGTGACATCTACTTCCGGTCAAACCGGAAGTAGCTCTTTTTATAAAATTGCTAAGAGCTAGGAACATGATTCTTTCACCAAATACCAAGGTTAGGAAAGGTCATTCTCTTTTGCACATTTGGTGACCTCGGTGACCTCTACTTCCGGTCAAACCGGAAGTAGCTCCTCATTTAAGAGTGGTTGGAGTTAGGAACATGATTGTTTTGAGAAATATCAAGGTTAGGGAAGGTCTTTCTTTGTGAAACTTAAAGTGACCTTTGTGACCTCTACTTCTGGTCGAACTGGAAGTAGCTCTTCTTTTAAAAATGGTAAGAACTAGGAACATGATTCTTTCACCTAGTACCAAGGTAAGGGAAGACCCTTCTCTGTTGCACATTGCGGGACCTCTGTGACCTCTACTTCAGGTCAAGCCGGAAGTAGCTCCTCATTACTAAAGTGGTTGGAGGTAGGAACATTCTTTCACAAAACAACAAGGTTTGGGATGGTCCTTCTCTGTTGCATATTGCGTGGCCTCTGAACTCTACTTCCGGTCAAACCGGAAGTAGCTCGTCATTTAAAATGGTAAGAGCTAGGAACATGATTCTTTCACCAAATACCAAGGTGAGGGAAGGTGCTTCTCTGCTAAAAATTTAATATTATATTTTAAAGCACAATTTCACGTTTTTATGTTTATATATTTAGATAGCTTAGTTGCTACATCAAATAACAACTTTAAGTACCATAATCCGAACACCTTGTTTTTGTGATGTCACAAAAACCTATGTCTAGTTGTTTTTGTTGTTGTTTTTGTTATTGTTATTGTTTGTTATTTTTATTGTTATTGCTAGTGTTAGTATAAGAGTGTTAGTGTTAGTGTTGTTATCGTTATTGTCATTATTAGTATGTGACGAGTATAAATAATATCCCCTACAAGATTTTTATTTTGCTTATTCATTGAGCGTAACTTATAAACATTCATTAGTCTCATCTTGTAGCACTCAACCACCGCGAGCGGCACGCTTTCCCGCCGTCATTCAAACTCTGGTCTTAAAAGACGCAACATCATTTTCTATGACGTCTTGTCTTTTATCCGTTACAAAAATGAATATACTGAGACCAACACTGCTGAGTCCTCTTACCCATTATTATCATTGTCGACCTAAATAAACAACTTTAAGGGTCACAAGTATATACTTCGTATATTTATAATTTATCATTATAATAATAGTAAAATACCATTCTAGGAGATATAAGCAAACGTATTCAGCTGCTCTCTAAAATAGTAACATGTAGACCCAACGTACCTTGGTTTAATGATAACGTATAACAAGTTAATTCAGAGCCGATGCACCTGGAACGTCGATAGCGATCCTCATCAGATTGATCGCCAGATATACAAATGTCGTAACTGCAATCGACTAGTTCTTTGAGTGAAGGTTAGAAGCATCAGTGATAAACATAGACTGATTGCGCGACCAATGTTGACTTGCGGTCACGCGACCTCAACGCCATACAGCTGAATACGTGTAAATACACAGAGTCAGTACAAAAACAGTCGATTTTACTTTTACTTTTGTTAAGTGATAAATTAGTTAATCAGCCCCTTTATTTAAAGTAGTATGTTGTAGCATTGATTTGAATCACATCTCTGTTTCATAATTTAACATAATTCACTAAAAAGAGATATTTGCCATGCACTACCGGCGTCGGACGACTATGTAGCCAACACACCCGCCTGTTATTTTGTTTGTAATGTAGGCCTAAATCACTTAAAAAGAAAAAAAGAGTAAAGAACGTTAGAAAAGTGAGCATTTATACCTAACCGTGCGAAATTTCAAATAGCCAAAGGAATCACAAAGTTTTGGAAAGCAATTTTTTTTATGCTTTCAGTTTCAAAACCTTGATTTTTTTGTGTTGAAAAGTGTGTGGTGATCGCGGTCGTCTGGCCTACGTTCCGTCGTGCACTAGTACACATCGTGCCGTTCATACGTTACTTGTACACTTTTCAAGACTTGCTGGAACTGTCGTTACTGGCTTTATTCAGCGACTCGAAGGTCTCTGGTACAAACTCTGGAATATTTTCCATAGATTTCGAGCAAGAAATACCTCGATTGAATAAACTAAATGCAACAATCATCGTGTGCCGTACCGCACTTTCCTGTGGAGTTTACATTATTCCCCAAACAGGTCACGTGACGCGGGTCGCGCAATCGGTCTATTGGTCAGTGCAATGTTATTGCCATGTTTGTGCAAACCAATTGGCGTCTTTTACAAAAGTACGCTGGTTGGGATGTTCTCTGTTCCGTTTCCTCAGATGTCAACTTCTTAGTAAAATCAAGATGTCTGTTCATTTTTTAAGAAAAAATTTGTTAATTTGCTTGGTAAAGTTTGACTATGACCCAAACTTTACAAACGGTGCAGAGAGGAATCTAACATAAGGAATCGACGGTTATGCACATAAATAAAACAATATCGTTTTCAACTTACATCAACAGTATTCTCAGTCGGACGGCTTCTCTTGTGGAGTCCCGCTGCTATATACACGGTGTTTGTGGGTATGACACTGCCGTAAAATCTCGCTCTATCCTCGTTACCTCCCGTGACGCAATGTGCAGCAGTCATCACCCATTCTTCATTCAGCAACGAGCCACCGCAGATCGTGTTTAAGTCGTAAGCGGGAGCACGTATCCTTAAAAAGGTTTGCCATGGCCAAGATCCAGGTTTGGTCCATCTCCCCCCGACGATTCGTCCTTTTGGACGGGGTCTTGGACGGATAGAAGTCACACCACACACTGTATAAAAAGGTTAACACGAGACAAAGTCATTCTATAAATCCTTCACTTGTCTCCAATTGTCTTCGTCAATCGCAAAACCCTTTTTTCATTTCCCCTGTGTTCACTTGCCTTTTTCACACCTCAGACTTGATATCCTGTCTGCCATTGTAATACGTAAAGTATCTACATATATTCATTATGAGTGAATTAGATAATAAAATAAAAAATAAAACAAGTTCTTGAGTTCTTATCCGGATGTACGCCCATTACGTTTTGGAAAATCACTCCACACCCAATGCCCCTGCGCAAAATGATCTTCTGGTAATATATATCTAAAATAAACAAAGAAAAACGGAGCTGCAAATTACATAAGAAGAGTTTAACCTTACCCCCACAAGAAGTGGGACATATCAATAATAGTAATAATAGAACAAAGAAAATAATCAACAACCCTAAAAAAACACACATAATGAACAAAATGTAATAAACAAGTAAGTTGCTATTAATAACAATCGTCATGAATACAAAATATATAGCCTACGTTATTTACTATAAATAAACGTTTACAAAAGAAAATTTTGTTGTCTCAAAATAACACTTTTTCCTCAAAATAAAATAATTATTCGTTTTTCTCAAAATTTTCTTTCAGGGGCTTAAGCCGCTGCCGCATTGGACTTTTGGGTCTGGTAACTTACCGGCCCGGTAAGTTAACTTACCGGCTCGATAAGTTAATAGCTGTTCGCACTTGGATTAATTTATGTCCGGTAGGTTGACAAATTAGATCTCGAGGTCACAGGCTAGGTCACCATTTGACGCACGACGCAGTAGTCGACGCTGACGCCTCAGCGACTACAGACTGCAATGAAACGGTTCAGTATCCAGCGATCACAGCGTCCGGCGATTAGCATCGCTTGACCAACTATAAACCAGCCTTAACGGAAGTCACGTGACAGGAATTTCAAGTTACCGGAGTGGTGCGTTCGCATTGGACTTCATGTCCTTGTTAAGTTACTGCGACTCGAATCGGCCTGTTAAGTTAACAGCGCTGAGGCGGTAATTTACCACCCCGGTAAGTTACCGGCTGTACGCACTTGGACTTAATATCGGCAAGTTAGCAATTTGCGGCGGTAAGTTAAACATTTTAAGTCCAATGCGAACGCGGCTATATTCCATTTATTTTATTTTATTAATTTATTGTTTTAATATACACAATATGCACACACTTTGAAAACATCCAATTAAAACGACAGGCTCCTACTACGTAAATACATGTAGTGTACGGATGATACAGGGCGCACAACTTTTTCATGAAGTGTACCTGGTACACACACTGGTGGCTCCGGTGTCCACGTTCCATTCACCCCGCATTGGCTCGAACCAGTTCCTTCCATTTCATAATAATCGTGACACACAAAATCAATGCTGTTGGAGTAGCTGAAATTTCTGCCCGAGTTGTACAAGATCTCGCCGTTGGTGATGGGCCGTGGGGCATCGCATTTTACGACTGGAAAAACGAATCGCATACGGTAATTCATACAGTGGTCATATTTCTTAAATTTTAGGAGCTTGTTCAAGTAAAAGCAGCCACAGCATAACCAGATCTTGTGGAAATTCATGTTTTCGGGAAAATAAAGTTTGTGTGAGTGGTACAAAAGCTGAGTCCAATGGATTACAAACTGTCCGTTAATTTGGTCGTCCAAAACGTCATCATTAGGCTAACTGAATTGATTTTTTTGTAAATGTTCATGCCTCAATATAAAATTGAATGGCGGTTTCAGTTGCAGAGGCAAATTTACTTTAATGCGAATGGATAGCAGTGAAATAGATTGCTTTTTCGATAAAACTGACCGAGATATCCTATAGGGTCTATTTTTTCCACCATTTTAGAAATATTCGTTCCTTCGATAAAATATTTCGTGCCCTCTAAACTTTTTTTTTCGGAACGAATGAAGGGATTTCGAGGGGACGAACAAATATTTCGAAAGAACGAATAATTTCCAAAACATAACTGTCGTTTTTATTTATCTATTATTTTTGATTGTTTTATATATTCATTATTTTTGTCTGTGCCTGTACATGAAGGGCCCCGTACGTGAGTATCTGCTGATGTTTTTCTGTCCTTCAAAGCTCAAGACTGTTAAATCAAGTTCCTTTCTCCGTATAACCTGTGAATTGAAACAGATTTATACTTACTATCACAGACAGGTTGGACACCAGACCAAGTACCATCAGCTTGACATGACCTCGATGTAGATCCGTTTATGTGATAGCCACCCATACAGCTAAATGTTACGGAGTATCTGAAGGTAAAGTTGGTGCCTGATATCCAACCATATGAAGGGGGGTAGAGGGGTGGACAAGATCGGCCTAAAAACAACAAACGAGAAGCATTCAAACGTTGTGCCAAGACTAGAGAGGAGGTAGAGGTGACCAGTTAAATGCTGTGTAATTATGTGTAAAGGTCTGTGTACCACGCTTGAACGTTCGAGTAGATTGTGCCTATCATAGGCATAATTTATGCCCTATTGAAATGTTCCCTGTTTGCCAAATTTAGAGATTAATGTGACCAAGCCAGGTCTGTTTCAGGAAATGGCGCGGAGATAATTAAAATTCAACCATGGGAACGAGGTTGCTTAATATAAGGAAAGGTTCAGGCCGTGTCCGATTTGGCGGCTACGGCTACGGCTACGGCTTTTCGAGCACACATGCGTTAAAGTATAGGTTGAACATTCTTACCAACACCCTTAGTGACAGTCGTAGACGTAGCCACATCCGCTATTTTGGGTACGCCCCAAGATGGCAACATGCAACACTCTGACAAGGAGGTTGCATAATCCTCACCTGTGACGTAATACCTTGCGCGGAATCCCATTTTCTGTATAGAGTCATCGGAATGAAACGTCACATTGGCTATATTCCCGGATGTTGTGATACTTGCAGGAAGATCAGTTGGTGTCTCACCGCAGAATGGTCCTCCTACCTCGTTATCGTAATAAACCTTAAACAGAAAACACAATTGTACTGCTTGTGAAATGTTTTTGACGCTGGCTCTCTTCAACTTATTTCGCACGACAGACTTGCTCAGGAAATCACCGGACATGTTGAGTGACATTTAATAGCAATAGCCGTGTGCTGAAGCGTAGAAGGGCTAGAAATGTTGACACAAAGTTCAATTTGGTATTTTGCCTCGCTGGGTAGTTGTTTTCCAGGATATATCAGAACTAATTGAACTTGTCGAGGTTCTCATAATACCATGCTAGCTTGGGGAAACACTCGGTAAAAAACAAACAAACAAACAAACAAACAAACAAAAAAAAAAAAAAAGAAAAAAAAAAAAAAAGAAAGAAAGAAACAAACCCTGAAAACTTTTGTCTGAGGATTTTCAGAACAGCTCTCATTCAACTTACCGCTACTGACTACGGAGCCCCTAATGGGACAGGTAAAATAAGGGGGGGGGGAAGTAATACAGTTTTTACCGAGTACACCGAAAACTCAAGACTTTCAAGAAACTTCGTTATTAATCACTCTCTTCTCCTCTCAATTAAACAAACAGCACATAAATCTGCTGTTAGTGTTACAGCAACATTGGAAAGATATTAAGAAATTAAATGATATATCAAGGGCTTCATACCCGCTGAATTATTTCGAAGGAACGCAACAACAATGTATATGAATTCGTTTAATCGAAGAAAAAATTAATTCCACTAAATTTGCTTCGTCTCCTCAAAATAATATTTTGTTCCACAGAAATAATTTATTTTGTTCCCTCAAAATACTATTTCGTTTCTTTGAAATATTTTTTCGCTCTCACGAAATAGTTCCGAGGAAACCCCAAAATACTTTCCCTGTGTTGCCTTACTATTATAGGGACTCCGTATCGCACAACTGTTTTCGTATGAAGTAGAATAATCCTAGCTGCTTTTTTAGTTTAAAAGCCTCCGAAATCACCTGCTTATTTCGTTTGCACACAATTTTCCCAAGAGAAGCGTTAACCGATTGTCATTATTTTTTCTTTCTCAATGAAACGAGACCACACAAATTGAATGAAATCTTTGTAGATTGGTTGTAGATAGTATGGTGCGTCTATTGAAATTAGAAGGTTTGGACAACTTTACTCTTCAAAAGATAAACTACTATTGTATCAAAAGTCAATGTTAAAATTAAATTTGTTGTTTTGTCATCAATTTGTTCTTTGATTTGTCGATATGATGCCTACTTTGACATAGTCGTAAGGACATGGTACACTGGGATGCGATTCTACTTTGAATGCCTCAAACACGATGTTGATTGAGTATCCGAAGTCGACGTGTATCAGCCAGTTACATTCAGCATTCCGTGGATAATCGTCAGGGTAGTCCGGCGTCTGGAACTCATCTTCTTCCGAAGTATGAACAAGATCCCTGCAAGAAACTGAATCACACAAAAAGTGCTAATATAACAGTCTCTTTGTCGTAATACAAGTTTGGGAGGAAAGAGAGGGAAAAACGCAGAAGTGTAAAAGACAAGGGTAGTATAGTACCGTCTGGAGCTGCTTAGCGGTTTAGCCAACTTCACTGTACTTGAGCAGATTACTTGAGCAGGTAACAGCGCAAGTGTAATTCAAAGGGTAGCAAGAAAATGATACGGCCAATTTTGTCTTCAATGTGTATTTTCATTGTTACGTCATTTGTTTACTATCAGTAAGCGTCAGAATTGTACCAATTTAAGCAACCTTTATTTTTATTACCACTTTCAACATTTTGTTGTACGTTTTCATAACCGTATTCTACGTTGTCATTCGAAAGAACATTTTAAAACAATACCAAGATAACATCACATGTTACCGCATCGTGTTCGTCTTAGTCTGCTTTCACTTGCATGCTTGGATGAGCATTAAGAATGTTGATGTTCAACATGCAATAAGAAATAAGTTACCTTTGCAACTGTGATTATCTGGCTGTAGCTGGTAATGTTGATGACAAGAACAGTAATATCCCGATACGAAGTTATGACACACTTGCTCACATCCGCCGTTGTTTACCAAGCACTCGTTGATATCTAAAGCCAACATGTGAGAAAAGATTGTACACATAATAAATAACAGGTTAGATGGCTTTAAACAGTAGCCACATTGTAGTGTGGAAGTGTAATACTTTAGAACATAAATCACTAAATAAATGTACAACAAAATAAGGCCCTTTGTAAATTCGTGAAACGAATTGTGAATCCGTAATACCAGTCTGTGTATCCATATAATAACTTGCACGGAATCTTCAATAGCACACTGTAATTGCGTAGATTGTAGTTATCCGTTTTTGTTTTATTGATCTAATGATTGATTGTATGAACGACAGACAGACAGTTAGACAGACAGACAGACAGACAGTACGACCGACCGACTTAATGTCTTTTTGATGCACATTTTGATGAAATTCAGATTAGCTTTGTAATAATGTGACTAAGCATTGGGTTTATCTTTTTATCGTTTATCTTTTGTTGTTATTATTCTTATTATTTCTATTTTGCTGACGTACCCGTGGCAACGTAATGTGCGACGAATCCAGCAAAATGTTGTTCGTTGGAGAAGTCTGAGTGAAACTCGACAACCATGTTGCTATTTGGTGACGTCATGTTCCTGTCGCGGGGGGTCATGAACTCCATGAACTGTTCATTACCACAGAAGGTTACAGTCTCGTTGGAACTTGACACCTTTGGATAAGAACTAGTGTTTCAGATTTGTAACATAAAAGAACAATACAAGATTTTGATTCAAGTAGGTCCAGAACTCGGTGTGAGTAAGGTCTCTGAAGTATTATTACAATTATTGCTTTCTTTTTAATCACACGACATTTTTTCAATTTCAGAGCTGCTTATAAAATAGTTGAGATTACCACAATTGAAAGGTGTTTCTTCTTCATTTAGAAAATCTGATTGGATTGGAGATTAAGCTGGATAATTCATGTGATAATGATGTGAGAGAACGGGAACTTGAAACATTTCGATTTTTTTTTGAGCAGATCGTTGGCGTTGAAAGGTTAAGAAATATTTTCATGTAACGTGTACAGTGTAAAGGCTGGTTTATAGTCGGTCGCGCGATGGTCGCACGACGGTAAAATTGACGCACGACGCAGTTTATAGTCGCCGCTGACGCCTCAGCGACCATAGACTGCAATGAAAAGGCTCAGCGTCTAGCGATCACAGCGTCGGGCGACTATCATCGCGCGACCAACTATAAACCAGCCTTAACGCGTAAGTTTCTTTGTCTGCTTCTGTAGCAATCTGCAAGAGACTTCTTTGGTACATCACTGAACATAGCTCATGCGTTGACCAGGGCCCAATTTCATGGCGCTGGTTACCAAAGATTTCTGCGCTTACGGCGGCCCATAAAGCACGTACTCTTATGGGCTGTGGCGGGGCGTTAAGTGCAGAATTCTGCGGTAAGCAGAGCCATGAAACTGACCCCAGACCATAGACATGTAGGCCATACATGTCTAGTTATTTTAATATTCGATTATGGCCTGACGCACGCGTCACACGTAGACGTTACGCACAAACATGTGTCTTAACCATAGAGCTATACATATTGACTAGAGCGCTAACTCTACATTGTATATGCACAACCGATTTGAAGTCGTGCTGCACGCAGACATGTTTAGTCAATGTGCGTCATTGAAGAAAGATTTTAATTTTCAAAGAGCATTTGCCCGCGAGTGTTCTGCATGTTTTGCGAGCGCGCGTCTATGACTGTATGACGGAGCTCAAGCACATGTCAATATTTGAGTAAATGGTGCAAAGTTCTTCCTTTCACTGCAGAAAATTAAATGATGCAAGAAACAAAAAAAAAATCGTCGAGGCACGTTTTCAAACGCGCACGAGACGTGACGCACGGGCGAATGCAGTACTAGATACGCGTGCGCCGAGGTTAGCCACGCGCATTAACTGATTGCTTGTCTTCTGATATAAGTGATTCTATAACGCTAGGAAAATGAACAAAGCAGTGGTATGCATATAGCCATAACCCAGCCGTACAAGATTTCAAGTTTTCCATAGGTTTGTTCACAAACATGGATGCGTCCAGGCGGCTTCAATGTACGAACATTTATTTTTGTAAAATTGTCTACGTGCTCGGCATGTGAGTCTGAAAATTGTATTTGTTTTGGTTTACAGCAATTTGGGCGATTAATATGAATCACTATAAAATATTTGACAGTGTGAGTCATCAAATTTTGATTCTAGCTTTTTGTGGTAGCACGTTGCACTTCAAAAAAAATTACCTTGACATAATCATATTCACAGTCATATGAAGCTTCTAGCTGGAAGAGACTGAAGTACAAGTCTATTGTGAATCCTCCAGGCACGCTTATGTTCCAGACTCGATTTACGTTATCGCCATATGGCTCAGGATAGTCGGGTGACTCTAACTGCCCGAAGAGGGCGCTTCGGTGCACGGTGTCGCATGTTGTTTTGACGGGAAAATAGACAAAGCATATCCATATCAAAGCGATGAAATGCGTCCTTAATAAAATAATATTGTTACTTTGAAAAAGATAAATGGATAAGTGATTAGCTAATCAAAAGAGTGCACAAAAGGGAAAGAGAAAAATAAAAGCAAAGAAAGAAAGCATCTCTTGTGGGTCAAACAAGTTACAACGATCTATACTAGTGAAAATGATATATTTTTGTCACTGGCTTTCCCACAGGAAATGAATGCTAGTTTGATGACCAAATCTTGCTTTTGTGCGTTTACTCTACTCCTGTGGTTTGAAATAAATTTGCTTAAAAAGGGAATTTTCTCCTAGATTGAACGACTGAGTCTGATTTAACATTCACTTGCCTCTTCATGACCAAAGTGTTATAGCAAACTAAAAAGAAGATCGAAAATTGACAATTGACTCGTTGTATAGCAATGTTTTAAAATGACTTCTTTAAACCCTCGGGTCATCCGCAATGAAAATTTTACGCTGTGTATCCATAAGCTGATTTTTTTTATCAACACCCTGTCTTTTAGGTCAATAACCCCCCTATGCAAGCCCAAAGCTACACTAAATGACCATGTGGGTGAATTGGAGTGCCAGTCAAGACTTAGAATTGCGTTATTTACGATCAGTGTGCGGCCGCAAGTTGTTTTCACAAAGTGCATACCGCCTTGTGCCAATGACCCTTAGCACAATGGTCAATCAATTACTGCACGGAGACAGGTGGCTGCTGTCTTTCAACACTCCTTACTCTGCAGTGGTTAGGGTCTGGCCAATGAAAGTTTACAGCTTGTGGGGAATACCAGGGTGAGGTTTACATGGAATCTTGGATTTTTTGGCCCATTGAAAAAAGTTATTGCCATATTTGGTAGGACCTGCTGAATTAAATCATCTCGTGGCTGACAAAAGGGTTAAGATCTAAGAACATGCCAGGTGCCGGCAGGATGCCAGTAAGTTGAAATGGTGCCGACTTTGCCAGTGAAGATCACAGTGCTAAACAAATCTTTTCCGTGGGTCCCGCGGTGAGCACGCTAATGCTGCTCCGTGCGGTGATGTCCCTGCTGCTGATGTGGCCCGGCGTGCTATTATTTTGCTGTTTATGATGATGGCTTTCAAGGGACATCGCACATTATTATATTGACGCCAATATTGGCGTCAATATTCACGTTTTGTACCCCATATTCACGACATGGCTCCAAGTCCTAAATATTAACGCCAGAATTGACGCCAATATTCACGACTTGTGCCCAAAGTCGCAAATATTTACACCAATATTCACGATTGTGCCCCAAGTCGCAAACCCACTCAGGCGTGAATATTTATGGTTTTGTTAGCAACCTGAAATGTTTGGTTCTGCGTGTGCGTACTTTTCTATATACATTCAGCTCTTACACAGCTAGCACAGAAATTCGGCGCTAGCCTTGTATAAGCAAACAATATAAACAGCAACCGCAGTTGCTGTCAAAAAAAAACAAAACAAAAAACAAAAAAAACACACGCTTGAGTAGGTTCGCGATATGGGGTTATGTCGTGAATAATAGCGGAAGTATTTGCGACATGGGGCCGTGACGTGAATATTGGCGTCAATATTTGCAACATGGGGTACAAATAGTAAATCTTGGCGTCAATATTGGCGTCAATATTTGCAACTTGAGGTACAAATCGTGAATATTGACGCCAATATTGGCGTCAATATGTATTTGCGATGTCCCTTTAAAGCCACCATAGTTTATGGTTCATTCGCAGACCGCAAAACCCTCACGTACGACACCACACATAAGACAGTATACAGACTGATTGACACAGGACGCATCTCAGAAGACAAGGCCAAAGGTGCCTGATGTAGCCTACCGCAGAAAATTGGATCCCATTGGTACAGGGTGCATTAAGGACTGAGGATCCGCCAGAGTAGGATGCACAGCGGAGACAAGAGCGGAATGGTTTCTATAAAAAACTAAGATCATTCCGGGCGCTGGCAGGAAGCGTACTTTTCATTTGTTTATAAGAAGTATTGTACATGACTGAATGGAAATTATGAAGATGAATTATCCAGGTTCGAATTATGATAGAAAAACCATACAAGTGTTCCGATTGAGTGTTAAATTATATAGGATACCGTTGTGTTTCCGTTCAGAGTTGAGTGCCAGGAAAGGCCCAGTCTATAGACTGCAACTATAAGTATCATTACGTTTTATGACCATGTGGTCCAAACATAATTTACCATTCTTCACGTATCATATTGAAATGTTGCAAACTGTCAAAAAACACACGCTCTGCTAAGTAAAGTGTACTTTTGAACTTCAGGAAAACTTGAATAGGCCCACTGCGTGATAAAGTTCCATGCGAAGTTAACTTACCGAAGCAGAGTGTTGGCCATGACTGTCTTTGGGTGCCTGTTGAACTAAGTCACAAAATGGCGTCCGATTCTTTTAAAACACATTAAGGGGGTAATTGGGGACAACGTACGTCAAATGTTTACGGCTTGTTTATTTACAATCTGATAATCTGATTGATAATCGTGTACAAATGTCAATAGAACTCAGATTCATGGCTGCGCACCACGTCACGTGATTGCGAGGTTCTTATAAAAAAATAAACATTGTTTCGAGGGAACGAAATACATTTCACTTTTGGTTTTACCCGTTCTCTTTGTTTTTCTTTAACTGTTCCTTTAGAGGCACCGTAATCGTAATTAAATAACTTCAACAAACGAAATATACCATTGATCTACTAAAAATGGTGTAATCCGGCAGTATTATTCATAAAGAATACATACATTTTGAAAAACCTTAAAAATTGCACATAGTTGTCAAAAAAATGTAGATGATGATTTTAATACATCATTGATTAGTGAAGGAACTATGGAGGGAGACTTACTAGAATAAAAAGTATTGCTTAAATTCAATACGCGAGTTTTTGTCTCAATGTTCATTAGATGCCCTGGATTAGAAATCATAACATTCATTAATTTCAAACAATCAAACCCTCAATGTATTGTTGCGCGACAATTTTTTTTACTTCTCCTAAAGTATGTATAATAAAAATAATTTATTACATTTATAGTGCGCCCTCTCCATCCAAAGATGTTCAAAGGCGCATAATACAATGAAAAGAACTAAAATATTAAAACTACAAAGAATTAATATGAAAACAAAACGTGTAAAATAAACAGTGAATCAGAAAGATCATACAAATTAAGCATAAAAACCATAAAATAACAACAAAAACATCAAAATACAATACTTCATGGAAGTAAAACCTAAGAATCACATCAAGAAAATTAAGCAGATTCATTAACAAAAGCACACAACAGAATTCATGCAAGACATGCAAGAGATTTTAATTTTTCTTTAAATGTCCCCAGTGAGTGAGGCCCCCCCGTACCCTAGCAGGTAGTGCATTCCACAGCTTTGGGGCAGCCGAAACAAAGGCGCGATCACCGAAAGTGTGTAGCATTCTACCCCTAGGGTACTCCAGTAGTAGTTCCTCCGCTGACCTCAGACGGTATCTCTGCTGTTTTTTTGACAGTAAAAAGGTCACATACATAGTCAGGTGCTAAAAAGTTAATACATTTAAAAACAAGCAGTAAGATTTTAAAATGAATGCGGAATCTAATTGGCAACCAGTGCAAGTCCTTAAGAATTGGGGTAATATGACAAAATCTATGTGTCTTTGAAGCAACTCAAGCAGCAGCATTCTGTACCTATCCTTTGTAACTTTGCTAGTTGAACATGTGGCAAACCATAAAACAAACTATTGCAATATAGTCAAGACGACTGGTGACAAAAGCATGAATTAAAATAATGAGCGAATTACAGGATAAAAAATTACTAATGCGTTTTATATTATGGAGATGATAAAAACTGGTAGAGCAGACTTTAGTGATGTGAGAACTCAGAGACATATTGGAGTCAAACCAGAAACCAAGATTTCTAACACTGGAAACAGGTATAATATTAGTACCACCAACTGTAATATGAGAAATATCTATCTTGGACAGTTGTTGTTTCGAACCCAGGATAATAAACTCAGTTTTGCTATCATTCAACATTAGTTTATCATGTAACATCCACTCTCTAATATCTTTGATACAGTTTTCCATGGCTAAAATTGCAACCTGTTGATTAACCAGACTAACCGGTTTAAATGACATATACAGTTGTGTATCATCTGCATAGCAATGCACATCAGGTAGGTGGGTTTCAACAATATCAAATAACTTGGAGGAGTACATGACAAACAGCAGGGGTCCAAGACAAGAACCTTGTGGTATGCCGCAGGTAAGGTCAAACTTATTTGACCTGGATCCCTGTATCAGTACACGTTGACTCCTGCCAGTTAAATATGATAAAAACCAATCTAAGACTAGTCCACATATTCCAAATTTAGACCTAAGTCGATTTAATAAAATGTCATGGTTAACGGTATCAAACGCTGCACTTAGGTCCAACAAAGTAAGAAGAACAACATGCTGATTATTCATTTTCATGATGTCATTGTGTACCTGAAGAAGTGCTGTTTCGGTGCTGTGATTTTTCCGGTATTAACAGTTAAATGCTCATGAACTTGATTAAAAAAAACAGCTCTTTCAATCAGTTTTGACATGAATGGAAGGTTACTAACTGGACGGTAGCTGCCAAGCGTAGGATTGAGGGTTTGTTTTTTTAACAATGGTGTTACTAATGACTCCTTCCAATCCTCTGGGAAAGTTCCGGAGGTAAGTGATGCGTTGATGATCCTAGTAATACTAGGGAGCAATACGCCGATGCAGTCAACTACAACAGGAGATGGCATGTGGTCAAGAGGGCAAGACTTGTGCGCAGATTGCTTAATAAGATTCATCACATCCAGTTCAGTAAGCGGTGAGAAACAGTCCATAGTGCTCCCCGAGTCCCCGAGTATGCACCGATGATGTCAGGTGAATATGCACAGGGCCAATAGCTTAGCAACTGCTTGTCAAGCTTTGAGTGAATTTTGTCTATTTTGTCAATAAAGAACTGACCTAATTCGTTGGCAAATTTAAATTTATCAGTAAACGGTGGTAGAGGCATGTCAGAACTTTTTTTAAGTAAACTCTTAGTGACCATGAACAACTTCCCTGGGTCAAGACAATTATCATTGATGACTTTAGTGTAAAAACCATGTCTAGCTCTTTCCATAAGCTTGCCAGTAGAGTTCCTCTGTGCATTATAGATGTTGAAGTCAGAGACCGCTCTCGTCCTGCGCCATTTCCGTTCGGCCTGCTGTCTGTTTATCTTGGCAGCTTTGATGTCACTGTTGTACCAGGGTACAAGGGGCCTGACAGAAATGGTTTTCGTAAGAAGGGGAGCATGTGTATCTAGCACCTCTGCAAGGGTTACGCTGTAACTCTCAACAAGGTCATTGAGATTCTGAGAAGGGTTGACACTCAACTCTGATGCTTGAAGATCATTTTTCAGCAACTCGATGTTAATGGCTTTAATTTTTCTGTAAACTGTCTCTCTAACAGGAAGTGGTGGTTTCACTCACGATAAATCGCACATTAGAGAAATATGATCAGAGATCATGTAATCTGGAACAGGTGAGCTATCAATAATGGAGTCAGACTGGCGAGTGATGATTAGATCTAATGTGTACTCAGTTTTCCAGATGACCAAATATGGTACAATGACGTCATGCCATGTCTGCGCACAGCAGACGAAAGTCGTCCGTTTCAGTGCCATGCTGAGTCGTATGTACGTGTCAGGATACACCTGATACAACCAGAAAGGGAGGTTCGTTTTTATTACGAGGAATAAGTTGTTTATTGTTTTCACATTTTGCACACAACGTTTAAGAAAAGGAGTTATGACTTCGAAGAAGTGTAACCTGGTTAAACTTGAACCCATGGACACGTACAAATACGGGCTAAGAGAATGTGGTTGTGCGGAGAACAATCGTATGATTAGTACCATGTTGTCATCCGGAAATCCAAGCACGCCGGAATACTGAGACCATGATGCCCGCGTGCCGAAATGCCCGGCTACGTCATCCGGAAAACTGAGCACGCCGGAAACCTGAGACCGCGACACCGGCAAGGTAAGCACAGAAACCAGTGGATGGGCATCCACTAGTGGATTTGTATCCTTGGGTTGGACAAAATAACATCCCGATTGTGAAAACATTTACTGAATCTAACGTTTGTGGTGTAACACAGTTGGATGCAGAAACCCCTTAGTTTCATTACAACATGACGTCATGACTACGTCAATGCTAGGTTTGTTATAAATGTTTTTAAATTTGTGGAGAGACCGACTTAGTCATCATGGAGGCCGAGTTTGTCACTTGTTTGTCACTTGTACACGTGGTATGTTCTCGACACGCACGCATTTAAACGAGCCTCGCCTAAAGTCCAGGACACAGTACACGCAGGCACACAGTACACGCGATACACGTCGTCGTCTATCGTGGCGTTCAAGGATCAAGGAAAGGGGAAACCGCCAAAAACTTGTAAAGCGCCCTTCCGTGGCAGTTTTTAGTTTTTCTTCGAATTATCTTGGAAGACTCGCGCGAATTCTATAAAAAGAAACAAACAAGTCAAACTAAGCAGGTTTTTGATGAGTTCTACTCTTTCCTCAAGCCTTTTGTCACAACATTTTTGAAAATCCATAATCTTTTGTGAATACCATTTCAGTTTTTGTACAATATTGTAAAATTATCAACAAGAAATTTTAATCTGAAAAAAAAAAAAAAAAAAAAAAAAGATTGGCAAACATTTTGAATTTTTTACAGGTAACCGAAAAGTAAGATCAAGGCTCCCTAATCTGATTTATCTTTGTCGGGTTATCTTTGTTGATTTGTTAGATTTATTTTTGATATGTTTTAGTATCGTAAATTCAATGTTAAATTTTACTTCCCAAACATAAATTATTTTTCGTAGCTACATAGATATGCACATGTTTGTGAATGAATACAATTCCAGTTTTTAAATAATTATAAGAAGGTTCAAGTGTTTTAAACTAATAACATTGAAAAAAAAAAATATAACTTGAAACGAAAATATCAACATGATTGAAATGAATTGATTTTCTTTTAAATCCGACCGAGTTTGTGCAACCATTACCAAGGTTAATTTCAATAAAATAAACGTGAGTAAGCCAAACTTTTCAACGGTTTAAAAAAGTAGGCCTTTCCCCCAAAATGAGGTTAAGTCTTGTTCTCCGTTTCCTTTGTTGATTCGTTCAATTTATTCTTTCTCTCATAATAAACTCATCGCTAATTCTGCCAATATAATACTTTTATAATCATAACTACGTATTTTATACATGAACAAAGATTCGACTTACGAAAAACTCAATTTATAAGAACCGACAGGGTCACTGATGTTCAAATTTGTGTAAGACTTGCCCAGTCTCTCGCATATGACTTTTGCAAGAAGATAACACCGAACTTAACATTGCCGCGTGCTTATGGGAAATTTGTTTATTATTTCAAGAGCAATAACATAACTTGTTCAATAAAACGGATGCGTCATCACGACATTATTAAGTGTCAAGTCTCACTATACCTGTATTCATTAAAAATAGTATTTGCAACCTCAGGACATGTGTCAATATCCATAAACTAAATAACATATCTTTCCGGTTTTACCTATGAAGCCGAAACCCCTTTGTGTTCGTTTTTACGAACACTTGATTTCTGGTTATTACTGTTTTGGGCTTTAAGTTTCAGTCTGCACGCCATAAAAGTAGGTTGTCACATTTAGGCCTAAGTTACAACTAAAACTTAGGCCAAAGTGACAACTAAAAACTCAGGCTGTTTTAAGTTGTTGAATTTTTTGGACGTACACAGAAGGTGTGGTGGGATTGTGCCTTTTAGGATAAAAGCATGGAATTTGGCACACAATCAGAGTATATCATGAAAAATATATTTGGTTATAATAGTGACCCGTAAGTCTTCACTTTTTTTAAGACCGTTTAGTTTTAAGGTGGTTTAAACTGTAAAATATGTGACTTTTGACATAATTTTGTTTGTTAATTACTAATCGTATACATTAACTTCGCAAATCTGTATCAGTAACACGTGATTGGCTATAGATGAATATGTGCAACAGAACAATAAACGGGGCTGGGCGGGTAAAGTAACTCGGTAAGTAGTTTTCTACGTACTTTGCTCTCCCTTCAGTCCGTGATCCCCTTTAGCGCCTGGCTCACCAACCAGTCCATCTGACCCCTTGTCTCCTTTAGCCCCGGGTTCACCTACCTCACCACGAGAGCCTGCATCACCTCTAGGACCTACCGGCCCGTGTTGACCATTTGATCCAGGAATTCCAGGTATACCGGCTGGGCCCTGACAGCAGGAATTACACGTCATTTTCTGATCAGGTGACACTGCAACTGCAGCCACTATATTATGAGTTTAACTTGCATAATAGCCAAAACAAGAGCAATTTTTTTCTGATGATGTTCATCTGGAAATAAAAGTTAAATGGACAAACAAAATGTTCAAATTTGCGATTTGAGAAGATATCGATACCCTGCTGAGGCTGTGTGGGTTCCTATTTCAATCATGACATGCGTTTCCTTGAGCAAGATATTTTGACTATCATTGCTTTTCATCATCCATGAGTAATTGGGAAGCTATGTGGGTAGAGAATGTTGTAAATGATTAGTGAGTTGAGATAAATTTAGGGAGGCGTCTCGTTATGGCCAAGTGGTCATGTGCTCTGGACTCAGGCTCTGGTGTTTCTGATCAGCGGAGTGTGGGTTCAAGTCTCGGTCTTGACACTTAACCGTTGATGCTTCGTCTTCCGGATGGGACGAGAAGCCGTATGTCACGTGTGTTGTACAAAGGAGTCCAGTACACGTATCTTTAAGAAAAGGGGTATGCCCCGAAGTTGTCTGGTACGGGTGGCTGCTGATTGTGCCACAGCACCTTGTAAACCGTTATTTGGTGCTTTGTAAATAGATGGGTCTTATAATTCTAACATAGCTCAGCATGTAGAACTAAATAAAATTGACTGCGCTTTGTACCGTTACAGCACATTTGACATTTTATTAACAGGTGTGACACCACTTTGTCCTTTAATTTCGTTCCAAACCGGAAGCTCTTTATTAAAAAAAAATGTATCACCTGAACCACATGTATTAGAGTCATGATCTGTGTGCCGTTTCAAAGCACTTGTGAAATTTGTGAAAGTGTGACCCCACATTGACCCTTACTTCCGGTCAACACAGGAAGCTCTTATTTTAGAGAAATATAACTCCTTAATAGATGTCACAGAGTCATAATCTTTGTACTGTTTTGTAGCTTAACGCACATGTGATTTAGGCACATTTAATGTCAAATTAAGGGTCTCTAATAAGTTTAAAGTCTGTCTACCTCACAAAAGTCAAAACAAGGGCCTGTGAAAGGTGAACGGTCTTCTATCTCAAAGTCAGGCTCATTTTTCTAAAGGTCTGGAGTGTTTAATCAAAGTAAAACAGTTTCGGAACAGCTTTGTGTTTGCCCACAAACACGTAATGCCTAGTTATTTTTGTTGTTTTTGATCTTAGACACTTTTTCGACGTTATTGTTTTATTTATTTTACTTGTTTGAAAACAAACAAGTAGGGGTTCGTCGGAGGTGGCGACCATATAAATTAAACAGGGACGCCCTCTTGTAAATTTCAGTTAGTAGAGAATGTCGGTGTCACAGATCTAGCTTCAAAAGAATGGACAATTAGTGTTGGCTTCTTGTTTCTCTCGCCCTCTTTAATGGGATGGAAAGTTCACAGAAATTCGTATCTTATCGTGCAAAGTAGGCAGCCTCTTTTTTTAAGATACAATGCGTGATGGTGGTTAATCTCGTACGAGTCTCAAATAGGTCAAGATTATCTCAGAAGCAGCTGCAGGATTGATACCAAACCCTTCCATAGAAATGCATTTTGTCCTTTGTAAATGCACGTAAAACCTACTTCCTCGGTATACAAGCCTACCTTTTACTATGGCTAAAATTGTGTGGACAGATAATTTATCTGGTTGTCATGAAAATATTATTTACATTTTGACATTCAGTGTTATTCAACGTTGATAACATAAGGTTGGTGCTTTGCGACCGCGATGGCCTTACGGTGTGAGAACCAGACCCATGAACATTTGTTTTTCTTCTAAAATCACGGACAATCAATGTTGAAATTGGGGATACGGGGGTGTCCCAACAAACTTTGTCCCTGATTGTAGATGCTCTGTGGTGCATTGTCAGGCGATTCTTGCAAAATATTTAAAGAGTATAAAGAGATCTCTGTTACTGATTTGCTCTAAAGTTTCTTTTGTACTCATATAGGCCTAGCCATATTGAAAACATGGGAGCTATCTGGACATTTTATGAAGGGCATGATTGGGTGCCAATTAAAATAAATGCCAATTATGTCTTCTTTTTCGTCTTCTTTTTTTTTTTTTTTTTTTTTTTTTTTTTTAATGCAGGGAATTATTGGGTCTGAGCAGAAGTCAAAGGGTAAAGAAAACAATAAATAAGTAAATAAATAAATAAATAAATAAATAAATAAATAAATAAATAAATAAAACTGCAAGATTGCCCGGGATTTGGGTGAGGCGACCTAGGGGTCAGCACCGCACACAGTGTGAACCTGGGGCCTAGTAAAGGGGCTGGGATATTACCAAATGAAATAATGATTAGTCGATAACAATGACGTATCTCATCGTAATAATTTCAAATTCATTTGAATTACAATTAACTGATCTTCCTGTGATAACACTGTAAAATCAACTTTCATTGTTTTTACCGTTTTCAAGGCCTTTCTGGTAACACTTTCTGGTGGACACAGAGAGGTTCACGTGACATCACCCGAGACCTTTTTCTAATGCCAGTGTATAAACAGACGCTGGAACTCATTCAGCAGGCCACGCGCCACACATTGAGTTTGTACATGGCATTACTCAATATGGCTGCGAAACGAACTTTTCCCGGGTCACGCAACCTCTCTATATTATGCTTGATCACGCCCTCTACAGTTTACCACGGAAAGGCCATGTTTCCCCAAAACTATCTTTCTCACAACTTTTGAAACCTTGAAACGTTTAAATTGCAGACATACACGTGAAATACATTCACAATTTTGCTTTTATTTTTATGTTGTACATAGAATAAAAAATGCAACCTTGCCGCTTTGCAAACCACTGACAAATTTAAACAATCGGTTTCAAACGGCGTGCGCTGCAAGTCAAATAAAACTTACGTGAACCTTTCCCGATGATGCAACGCCAAAATGGCCTGTCTGGGGCAAACGAGAGGGTGCACTGATTTTTTTTTAAACTTATAAAATATGAGTGTATTTTTCTATAGATAACCTATAGATAACTTGTCACTATCCAGTAATTTTCACCTTTTAAAAGGTTGCGGAGTGTCGTGGCCAAGCGGCCTCGTATTTTGGACTCAAGTTCTGGTGTTGTCAGAGTTTGAGTTCGGATCCCGGTCATGGCACTTGTGTCCTTGAGTTAGACACTTGACAATAATTGACGAGTCCTTTGGATGGGATGTTAGCCTTAGGTCCCGTGAGTTGTTTAATGCATGTACAAGAACCCAGTACACGTAAAGTTATGAGAAGGGGTTTGCCCAGGTGTTACTGGTTTAGTTGGCAGAAGATTGCGCAATATCCCTTTGAAAATCCTTACAAGGTGCTATTTTATTGGGTCCAGCCACAGGGGCAAATCACCCTAAAGATCGAGCGTGGTATTCAGACCGCCCAACATATGTATGAAGGCAAGCAGACTCAACCAGCACAACCCAAGAGTCCGAAGCATTTGAAATCCATGGCCTTTGGTATACGGGTTGGAGTATTGACGGTGACTTGACCTATTTGAGAAAGGAAAAAAGACTGTTGGACGGGGCTACTGAGGCAAAGCTAGAGGGTCCTCAGCCAGGAACTCCGGGCAGCAAACGTTGGAGAGAGACGAGCCAGAGGAGGAAGCCATTCTCAAACTCACTGCCTATTCACGCAACCAATTCAACATCATTGACGGTCATAAAACCCGAGTATCAATTTCATTTTTATCCCGTGATTCTTATCACTATACAATTCTTGTCTGCTGTGATGTGGTCCATGCTGTTTTGGTTGGACACCCGAGGGGGCAGATAGCACCCGAGGCGAGGCCGAGGGTGCCATCGGCCCCCCGAGAGTGTCCAAAACAGCATGGACCACATATCACAGCAGACAACAATTATTGTTTTGTTATACCATGGTATTAGATGGCACGAAATATTTTTTGAGACATGAAATTTTGTATTATGTCACGTGATTGGTTCTCGACCAATCAAAATCACAATCTAATACCATTGTATAACAAAGTGAATTGAACTCCTTGCTGTGCGGACACCTGGTCCAGATTAACCAAAAGAGGGTAGAATTCTGATGAACCAGGTGAAAGTTAAGCCGCAAATTAAGTAATTTTTTAAAGAGAGATTTCAAACTAGATATCAAAGTGTATTGGTCTAGATTGTGATGAGATTACAAAGATGTTTTTTTTTTTGAAAGACCAAGTGGGCAGTATTATAAAATGAATTGCTAATCTCAATTCCCATCTTCAAAAGGGGAAAGTTACCCCATAGCGAACAAGATTAAAAGAGATCTCTGAGGACTTAGGAACGGTCTAAATACTTCTCATTTGGTGAATATTAATTTGATCTGAATGTCTGTGAATAATTGTAAATATTGAATAAAGTTATATAGTTTCATGGAAAAAGATAACAAAAGGATTCTGGTTTTGGAACTTATTTCTGTTGATTTTGAACTCGTTTGTGACAGGGGGCAAGCGTGGGAAAATACTTTACTCGTTTTTATGGATGGCGTGTGCGTAAAGCGCTCGCCTACCACCAATGGCATTGGTTCGATTCCCGGCTTGGCCATAAATTAGTAGAGTTGTGTGTTAGTTCTCTCTTGTGCCAGAAAGGTTTACTCCGGGACCTCCTGTTTTCCGCCCTCCAGAAAAATCAAACACTTTCGATCTCAGGTTGTGCCCGTGGTTATAATGAGTTGATGTGGATGACCGTCAAAGCTGCCTGCAGTTTGAACGCGTGTATCGCACCATTCATTTGTGCAATGTTCGATCTCATTGGGGGATGGTGTAGGAGGCAAGGGTAACACCACTGCAGACGTCGGGCACACACCACTTGATTGTCTGTTTCTGTTTATGATGAATTCATCCAATCTCTCTGCAACGTGGGAGATGGAAATGTTTCTGACCTTTAATTCCCTTAGGGGCATCATAGATCTGACTGAAATAACAATGTACTGATGTAACGGGTGATGTTAAAGGGACACACCGGTTTCGTTGTGCTATTTTGGGCTAAAAACTAGAAAATAAAAGTCTTGGCTTGGTCTTAAGGAGAAGAGAGGAAACATCTGGAGAAGAAACCACCAAATTTGGTCGTTTTTGAGCATTTTCCAAAAAAGAACAGTCACGTGGCTTTTCCAAACCGATTTTTGGTTCGGATAAATCACGTGATCTTTTGAGTTAGTTTTACTTCCAGCCGTATAAAAGTAAAATACTGCACCAAATTCAATTGTGATTTAAAAATAATTATTCGTGAGTATTCGATGAAAAAGAGCATTTATTCATATTATGGATACAAATTATACATAATTATGAAAAATCGTGGTTAAAATCTTAACTCAGAGAGTCCCGCCAATGGAAGCGTGCTCCACAGTGCACGAGCGTGGGGGCTTGCGAGACTCATACCCCGACGCATTATCCCACATTCAGTGCCGTGGCTCGCGGGGCTTGCAAGGCGCACATTCCCCAGGCAAGAACTCCCCCACAACCCATCAACCTGCGAGCTTACGAATATGCAGGAGGAAATGGGAACCAGACCATAACGTTTCGTTATCAATATATAGTTTTAGTCTTTACACCTAGCTGTTTGTACCACATTACGTAAAAGCGGTCTCGGTGAAATTTGCTTGCATGTTGAGGCTGTAGCCAAATATCTTTCTCATTACATGATCTGACTGTGTGCCAAATTTCATGCTTTATCAAAATCATAATTCCCCCACAGTTCCCCTAGCTGCTCCATCAACGTTAACTTAACAAATCTTGTGTACTTCAATTACATAACATTAAAATTACAAACAAACATTATGGGCAATGGTGATCTGTAAGTCTTTATTTACCTCCTTTGCTACTTTGACATCGGTTTCAAAAGAAAAATGTTTTGAAGGAACTTTTCTTTTAAGGTGGTTTAAACCGTAAAATCTGTGAGTACCGCAAATCTCCGTAAATCTATATTAATACGTGATCGTGATACGTGATTATTATGTGTAACGAAACAATACGCACATGATGTTGGCTATCATTTGTTTCATGCAAATTATCAGGAAGTGGTGGGTGGGTAAATTAACTCGGTAAGTAGTTGTCTGCATACTTATTGAACATCCATCACGTGACAACCTGCAATTATGAGATTCAAAGAAGTCATGGTGTTTAGTTTCTAAACAGTTGAGAAGGCCTTATACTAAAATAGTTTCAAAACTAATACATTTGACTGCGTGTGTAGTCTATTTGCGGGTGGTTTCCAATTTTCGACTGTATAGCCAAATGGTGCAATGAGTCTAAACACTTCATGTTCATGGGGGGGGGGGTGATTGATCGTTTCTTAGAAGACGGTGGATCATCCAGTAAACAAACTGAAGGAAATAAAGTGCGAGCTGGAAATTGGACCAGGAGATTATTTCAGGTCAGGTCAAAATATATTTTTGAGAAATTTAAACAATATACTTTTGGTCACTCTCTGAGGGGAAAATTATGGAGTTACAAAGCTAAACCAATCAGGGAAATGGTTTCAGGAACATGTGTAAATCCAATCAGATTTTTTTGATTTTTTTTTTTTTTTTTTTTTGGGGGGGGGGGGATGTGCGCCCCTATGTATTTCCAAAATGTTTGACCAATTTTGATGAAACCTGCCACAATGTTCATTTCACCGAGTTCTATACGATGACGTCGGGAAAGAAAAAAACGAAAATCGTCACTAAAGGGTGTTTTTGACTGTTTTTGCAAATGTTTGGTCGAAATCGTGTTTGCCCCATAGTTTCTGTAATTTTGTGCAAATGTTTTGAAACTTGGCTAACTTGTTCATTTTAACATATCAATATGATTTTTGCAACCTAATTTGATAACTAGATTCACCGTTGGGGGCGCTATTATTATTATTTTTTCTCTCACTTTAAAATCTGTTTAGCCACTCCCCATCTCCCAGGGAGGAATGATAAGGCTTGGTTGAGAAATCAAAATTATTTTTAGGCCTGACTACTTTTTGAATTTTGTCCGGCTTTTTTGAAATCCCAAAAGCATTTCAGACTGTCACGTGGTTTATCACTATCGATTTTCAGGCAAAAAAACCCCAATAATATCGTGTCACCCAAGGTCAAACAAATGGTTGCCATGGCAACAGATAACCAAGGTATATAAATATGTATTTATATTTTTATTGTTTTTGTTCTGCCAACCAGTTCCTAGATATATTTTGGAAAAAGTCATTACTTCGCGGTGATCAGAACAAGCGTTAAAACGTTACAGTAAAAAAAAATGTGGTAGGGGAGCACGGTCCTGAAAGGGTTAAAAAGCGAACAACACTTTTGGTTAGCAAACAAGGTCACACAGAAATACCATTCCAAATGTATCGTCTGTGTTTGGTTTTCTGCTAATGTTCTGCTCCGGAAAAGTTTTCAGACATTTTTATTTGAGAAGCTTTTGATTGTTGTCAAACGAAGTGCTAATAATGAATTTATTCTGTGCAACAATTTAATCCGAATATTATGGAAACTCAATCAACCCCATATTGGAAGGGGCGTGGCACAATACACACCCTCTCTGTTGTTTTGGTTTATTACCTTTCAACAATGCGTCCAATAATACAAAACATTACGACTTCTCTGTTACAAATGGTTATATCCCCGGGTCTGTTGATTATTCAACCTGTGTATTGTTTAGTATAATATGGTTTTAAACTTTCCTATACAACTTAATACAAAGTGACTATTTTTGTTATTATTATTATTATTATTGTTGTCGTTGTTATTGTTATTGTTGATGCTGCTCGTGTTGTTGCTCTTCTTCTTGCTGTTGCTGATGCTGTAGTTGTTGTTGTTGTTGTTGTTGTTGTTGTTGTATTTAGTTGTCGTTTATTTAATTATATTATTATTTTCGATAATTAAAATTCCTTTTAGTAACATTGTAAAGTTATTTTTTGAACTGTTTCATTTTGATTTCCTGCAACAGAAATCCATTAAATGATGTATAATGGTAAGTGTTACTTAATACTTGACCTTTTACAGCTAAGTGAACTTGATCTCCATAGTGCAGTGAAATAACCGCACTGCTGCTCACTTGGTGAAAACCTGAAGCGTGTACATGGCCTGAAACAATGGCGTTACCGTTCTTCCTCATCTGAACCAAAAGGTGAGACTCACTTGATGGTTGCTGGACTGAGAACATAAAGACGTATACCCCAGGTACTGAACACGTAAACGTACCATTAGCCAAGTTGAACTCTGTCCCTTCCTCTGAAAACAATAACTCTTCAAAGGGCAGAGGATCATATGTTGATGCAGGGCTGAAGTCGCTATTCCTCACTGCAGTGAAGGCGGACCGTCGTGTACTACATTCACCTGCTTCACCCTTCTGTCCAGCTGGTCCAGGTTCACCTCTCTCCCCCTTCAAACCATCCATCCCAGGCAGACCTTGAGGTCCTTGTTTCCCTGGTTGACCGACTCCTTGCTCTCCCTTCAGTCCGTGATCCCCTTTAGCGCCTGGCTCACCAACCAGTCCATCAGACCCCTTGTCTCCTTTAGCCCCGGGTTCACCTACCTCACCTGCATCACCTCTAGGACCTACCGGCCCATGCCGACCATGGTTTCCATTTGATCCAGGAATTCCAGGTATACCGGCTGGGCCCTGGCAGCAGGAATTACACGTCATTTCCTGATCAGGTGACACTGCAACTGTAGCCACCATGAGCTTTACTTGCATCAAAGCCAAAACAAGGATCACTTTAATGTTGAGCTTCATCTGCAAATTAGAAGAGAAATGAACAGAAACACGATAATAAGAATTATGTCAAGTACATCTCAATTGTTCAAGAAGAACAATCGAGATGTTATTCTACTCCCGGCGTGAGTTGTCCCTAAATAAAAGAAAGGTGATGAGGCCTTTCAAAAACCGTTTAAAAACCTACAAACCTACAAACCTGACAACTTAAACGATCCGACATCACATAACTGACCTCCACCCTCGGGCGGTGTCTATAAACCTAACTCATGTGCGTTACAGACTGCTGGTGGGTGGCTCAAGTGACAAATAATTTATCTGGTTGTCATTTAAAACGATTATTTGCATTTTGACATTCAGTGTTATCCAACGTTGAAAAATAAGGTTGGTGCTTGGGTGGGGTGGAGGGAATGCGACCGCGAGGCCCTTACGGTGTGAGGTCTGGGCCCAATAGACCGATTGCGCAACCTGCGTCACGTGACCACTTCTGGGTATAAAATGTAAACACACACAACGTCCTCCATAGTAAAGTGTGATACGGTAGCGATGATTAATGTATTTAATTTATTCGATCGAGGCTTTTCTTGCTCGAAATTTGTGAACAATATTCCACAGTTTGTACCAGAGACCTTCGAGTGGCGGAATAAAGCCAGTAAGGGACAGTTCCAGCAAGTCTTGAAAATTGTACAAGAAACGTATAAATGTGCACGATGTGTACAGTGCACGACGGAACGATAGGCCAGACGACCGCGATCACCACACACTTTTCAACACAAAAATTTCAAAGTTTTGAAGCTGAAAATAATCATCCAAAGAAATTGCTTTCCAAAACTGTGTGATTCCTTTGCCTATATTTGAAATTTTGCAAGGCTAGGTGTTAATGCTCACTTTTCCATCGTTGTTTATCCCCTTTTTACGGTGATTTGGGCCTACATTACAAACAAAATAACAGGCGGGTGGCTACATAGTCGTCCGACGCCGGTAGTGTATGGCTAAAAAAAAACGCTTTTCAGTAGAATTCTGTTAAATTATGAAACAGAGATGTGATTTGAATTAATGTCACAACATACTACTTTAAATAAAAGGGCTGATGAACTAATTTATCACTTAACAAAAGTAAAATCGACTGTTTTTGTACGCACTCTGTGTCACGGCATATCTCTTTACACGTATTTGCCATCAGCTGT
This sequence comes from Marthasterias glacialis, assembly GCA_911728455.2. Classification (NCBI taxonomy): domain Eukaryota; kingdom Metazoa; phylum Echinodermata; class Asteroidea; order Forcipulatida; family Asteriidae; genus Marthasterias; species Marthasterias glacialis. The sequence goes on from OU452235.1 coordinate 9,159,939, forward strand.
ATGGCGTTATACCCAGTAGGTCACGGGACCGCATGTCAACATTGTCGCGCAATCGGTCTATTAAAAGCCTACTATGATTAAATTGTGTTGACAAATGATTTATGTAGTTGTCAATTAAAACAATTATTTACATTTTGTGACATTCAGTGCTATCCAACGTTGACAGCATAAGGTTGGTGCTTGGGTGGGGTTGAGGGTTAAGGGCCATGAACATTTTCTTTTATAAAATCACGGACACTCTATTGTTGGGACAATGTTAACAGCACCCCGTACCCCCGGTTTGAACTGTTGTCAAGATGCGACAAGCGCCCTCGCAACTTCAATCAGAAGTGATCAATGCTCGGTTTGCTGATAGACATGAACGTGCTCAATGTTGAAATGGGGTACGGGGGTGTCCCAACGAACTTTGTCCCGGATTGTAGATGCTCTGTGGTGCATTGTGAGGCGATTCTTGCAAAATATTTAAAGAGTGTAAAGAGATCTCTGTTACTGATTTGCTCTAAAGCTTCTTATGTACTCATATAGGCCTAGCCATAATTAAGACAGGGGAGCTATCTGGACATTTTATGAAGGGCATGATTGGGTGCCAATTAAAATAAATGCCAATTATTATTATTATTATTATTTTGTTTTCTTCTTTTTTTTTACTTTAGGGAATTATTGGGACTGAGCAGAAGTCAGAGACGCATCCGGGTAAAGAAAAATAGAAATAAATAAATAAATAAAACTGCAAGATTGCCCGGGATTTGGGTAAGGCGAGCCAGGGGTCAACACCACACACGGTGTGAACCTGGGGCCTAGTTAAGGGGTTGGGGAAATTACCCAATGAAATAATGATATAGTTGATAACAATGACGTATCTCATCGTAATAATTTCAAATGCATTTGAATTAGGCTACCATTAACTGATCCTCCTATGACCACACTGTAAAATCAACTTTCATTGTTTTTACCGTTTTCAAAGCCTATCTGGTAACACTTTCTAAAAGTATTTTGGTGTTAATCCTCTATGAACCATAACACTTTTATTTAACACTTCTAAGTGTTTATAAATTTAGACACAGAGACACATTGGTGAATTAAAATAACAAGGCACACAAACAAGACTGTGATGAATAACAAGCCGTGTCAATGATAGAACAAGCTGTTGCATAGAATCTATAAGCAATAATTACTCTAAGCTCTAATCACCGCGAGTGAACTTCAGCTGTGCAGAGTGAAATATTTCCGACGAATACCGCAACCGATTTGGACTAAGGTACCGTGAAAAACACCGGGTGCAGTTAAGAACAACTGGATGTTCAGCCCATGAAGCCTGGCCTAAGCCTGGTGTCACTCTCACGGGGAATCTGTTCCCATACGACGAATTGTGTCGACATTCTGTCAGATTTCGTCGACTTCCTTCAGCCCATGTTTATTTACCGTATGAGGGACATTAACACCGGCGGACAAAATCCCCTATGACACCAGCACCAAGTATAACGAGAAACACTTACCTTGGTTTTGTGTTCTTTCAGTCAAGCCTTCTTGGTTCCTCTTGCCGATAACATGCAAAGTTGTTATGAGCATTACAGATGACACAGCTCGTTTTAAATACTGCTGTATTTCCATTCCAGGGACCAGAAAATCACTTTGGGTTTTGATTGACAATCGATGAGCTGTCCATCATACATAGACACACCGATTGATGGAAGTGACTTAACTCTATCACTGGTTTGAATAGTGTTCTGTCGTTTTACACGGTTTATCATACGTGGGATACGGTACACAGTATCCTATCCAATCAGAAGCCATGACGTACAATACATCCCACCCACCACGGTGTCATCCAATCAAGGTGGGAGTACCGAACCGTCTCCAACGTCCACTGTTACTAATGAATGAGCAATAATGCATTATTCATTCTAATTCCGCTTGTAGGAAAAGTACGTGTATGTGTGTGGTATTGGAAAACCACATGACAACGAAAGACAGGTGTAATCGCGGGTAATTTAAAAGGTATTTGATCCAAAAACATGTTGGGCGTGGGCGTTGAACCATCATTTTACTGAACAAGTGTACAGCAGGAATTTCAAAAAGAATGACACAGCAAGCATGCGAAAGGACCATGGTTGTACGTGTTTGCAAGGGCTTTGCCACTGGGTCGGAGTATCGGGGGTCGGGGTGGGGAGTGGTTGCGTGACGTCGGGGGTGGGGGTGGGCGAGCTACATAACAATTGGCATGTTTTTATGTGGTAACTTTTTTTTATGCATACGGACATAAATATGAAACATTGAGCATTGAATTACGATACACACCTGACAGTTAAAGAAAAGTACAAGACGATGTTTTATTTTTATTTTATTGTTTAATTTCTTTTCTTTATAAGCTTTATTTGTCAAAGGTCTACTCTTTTTCCCTTTTTCTTTCTTTCTTTCTTCTTTTCTTTTCCGTATCCTCTTTTTTCATGGCTCTTCAGGACGGGGGTGTAAGTTGTCTTCTAGATAACGGTTAAACAGTCTGACACTCTGCCGGAGTTCTCTTGATAATTCAGGCAGGGTGTTGGTGACGTACTCATAGAACGCCTCATGGCTCCTTCTCACAACTTCATGAAGAGGCAGCCTTCCAGGCTCGCCGCGTGGAATGGGAATATAGTTCCCGTCTCGTCGTTGCGGAGGAGGTACTGCGTGGTCGGGCTGTTGCTGAGGAGGTTCCGGTTGGTTTGGTTGGGGATGGGGTGCTGGGTGGTCGGGCTGTTGGGGCTGTGGAGCTTGGTGGTCGGGCTGTGGAGGTGGTGCTGGGTGGTTTGGTTGGAGAGGTAGTGCTGGGTGGTCGGGTTGTGGAGCTGGTGCTGGGTGGTCGGGCTGTGGAGCTGGTGCTGGGTGGTCGGGCTGTGGAGCTGGTGCTGGGTGGTTTCGCATTGCTCTCTCCAAAGGGTTGCCCCTGGCAGCGTATCGCATGTCGTTCAGTCTTCGGTCTTGGAGCCTGAAAATGTTACATTGGAACGGAGAAAGGATATAAAACAAATAGAAATGTGAATCCTATATACTGAAAAAATTGATATGAAGAAATTAATTTTGCAGTCTTTTAATAGTTGTATATATACATTATACAACACCTTTCCTAACCCTCTTCAGTCCTCGCCCCGACCCCAAACACTGAAATACATACCGTACAATGTCTCTGTTAATTACATCTCTGACTCTTCTTCTTTGCTGACTTGCGTTCCGTTGCATGTAAAGCTGATATATGGGGCCTTCGGGATCAGCATGCTGCAATAGGTGGGCCACCACCCTACCCCAGTTATTTCCGTGGGCTCGGTAGCCTGCAAATATGAGTCGTCTCTCATCTTCATTCACTCTGACGCCAGCTCGCTCTTGTGCCATATTTCATGAAAATCTTTAAAACAAAGCAGTTCAAACCAAGCAGTGCCTTGCAAGATTTCCAAAAACCAAACCTCGCACTAATAAAAGTAATATTAGGAATTGTCAAGAGGCACTGACGGTTCACCTCATTAGTAATAACTACGCCCTAATCCGTCCAAGCCGTCCTACGTACAATGACAAAAAGCACTGACGGTTCACCTCATTAGTAATAACAACGCCCTAATCCGTCCGAGCCGTCCTACGTACAATGACATAAAGCACTGATGTTCATTTCGTTTATAGTAACAAAGCCCTAATCCGTCCAAGCCGTCCTATGTACAATGACATAAAGCACTGACAGTTCATTTCGTTAATAGTAACAAAGCCCTAATCCGTCCAAGCCGTCCTATGTACAATGACATAAAGCACTGACGGTTCACCTCATTAGTAATAACAACGCCCTAATCCGTCCGAGCCGTCTACGTACAATGACATAAAGCACTGACGGTTCATTTCGTTAATAGTAACAAAGCCCTAATCCGTCCGAGCCGTTCCATGTACAAATACAAAAGGCACTGACGGTTCGCCTCATTAGTAATGACAATACACTAGACCGTATAAACCGTCTCATGTTCCTGTACATGCTTAACAGATTGTCAACATGTCGTTTGCAATTTTTTTATGTCAAATTTAACAAAATGATTTAAAATTAAAATTAAGAAGATGCGAACATGACAAAATCACCCGGAAATGTGTAACCTTTGTAGTTTCGCGCTCAATCTTTTTTAAGTATAGTTTTGTGGCTGTTGTCTTAGTATAGACAGAGGCGTAACCAGACATTTTCATACGGGGACAGCTGGGGCAAATACGTAGTGCGCGCGTGTGTGTGGGTGTGTGGGGGGACTATTTTATTAATCGAACTACATGTATTCATTTGTGTTGGAGCTCACTTGGCGGGTTGGGGAAAGAGGGGGCAAGGGTCTGAGCGGGTGCCCCCGCCCCCGCCGGTTACACCACTGTTAAACATTATGTTGATGTCAAATGCAAATTATTTTTTGACATATGGCGGGTGAGTACTGAGTAGGTATATCATTATTTTGCATACTTATTTCACAAACAATTCGTTGCTGGCTCTATTTGGGTTTATTTAATTATTATCGATTATAGTTTTAAACTTTGTTTTTAAACTGACATATAACACAATACGAAAGAATAAACAACAGATCAGAGGCATTATAGGGTTTGATTGAGGAATGGTTTTATTAATGAATTTCTTCAGAAAGACGAATGTGTCTTTGGGCCAGGAATGCACATAACTCAGCAACAATGGGCATCATCCATCTGGGATGTCGATACAGTTCCTTCACAGCTCTGTATGTCTTGAAGTAGGAAATGGCATGTTCTACATGGATTCGACATCGAGCGTGCTCCTCATTGAATATATGCATGGCTGTCTGGTCATCTATATCAGCAACTTGCCGGATCTGATCTCTGCGGAATTTGGTCATGATGGGATATCTGTTGGCATATCCATTGTCTCCAAGTAGATACGCCTCCTCAGGGAAAGGCAGATCGAGCCCTGGTCCTATTCTTGGCATCAAAGTGTACTGACTTGCATCATTCATGCGTCCCAGGAAGCCACTCTGGACATACGGTATGTTACGATTGTTGTCGATTACAATCTAAAAGGAGAAAACAAAGAACATTACCACATTAGACACAGAGACCGAAATGACAAGTTTACAATTAATGTACTGTGTGAAATATATCGTACAATCACTGATCATGTTCAAAAGTTGTTTATATGAAGAAAAAAAACCCGAAAATCTCCAACTCTTGCAGCAAACAGTCCTGCGAAAATCCGCGATATTTTTCCCAGATTAGGCCTATAAACCGAAAAATATTAAATTTATATTGAGGCCTTTGTATCATTTTTTAAATATGATGTCAATTTTTTATGGAAAATGAACAAAGACTTCTGAATGATACTTTCACTTTAGATGGTACAATTTATGTTGTTGGGCCCATTTTCCAGGTTCCATTGTTTAGTTGATACAGCTCGGAATATATTTGTTCATAACACTATGGTTTGCCATTTTCTGACTAGAGCAAAGGTTATGATAATTGGATTTAAATGAGGCTATAAAAATCATTAGTATTTACCTGGGTACTCATGCAATATGGTATTTTATGCGCCATAAAACATCGGCCACCGACCTCTGAGCTGTAACCAGTGTTCAGTTGTAGGCCAGGAAACTTTAGAATTAAAGTAATACCAAAGTAACGGGATAATAACATAAAGGTCCCTTGCAATGGCTGCTTGAGAAATGTTAATTAAACTGGACAAAACGTCATATGTAGGATACTGGCGCAACCAAATCATGGCCATCAAAACCCTGTTCCTCGGAGAGTGTCGATGTTGCCTTCCACGCCCTTGGTTGACGAGCATCGGCTCCAAATCAGCAATGATCTGCATCATGGACTCTGGTGTCTCTCCCGACATCCGGAAAAATCTCGGGGGATCTCTCTCCAAGTCAGCAAACAAATCTCGAGGGTCTACGTCATCTTGGTCTTGGAAATCAGGGAAAAGAAGATTGTACAATCTCGGTACGGGCAAAGGCAAACCAAAAATGCATGTGCAAAGGAAGAGTCGGAAAATGCTGCCAAATGAATTCCACAGCAGTGACATGTCGTCGTCGGCAAAATACGGTGGTGTCGGTGGTATTGCTGACAAAATCTTGTAGCAAAGGTCGATGAACATAAATACCACAACTGGATTCATGGTGGAGGCGAACAGACACTCACTGCAGTAATAATGATCAGGTGTGCAATGAAACTGAATATTGGAGCTATAGACCAGACCAACTAACGCAGCAATGTGCTCAATAAACGACCCTTGAATTTCCCGGGAAAGAATTCTTTTGTGCTTTAACCCTCAGAGCAGCCACAAAAAAAAAATCACGCGGTTCATCCATAAGTCTTTTTTTTTATCCACCCAGTTTTTTTTACGTAAAACCCCCAACAGCAAGCCCAAACCTATTTTAATCTATATAATTAGTGAATTGGAGTGCCAGTCAAGACTTAGACTTGTGTTATTTATGTTATTTACGACCAGTAGTGCGGCGCAAGTTGTTTTCACAAAGTGCATACCACCCTGTCCCAAGGGAATACTTGACACAAGGTCAATCAATTACTACACTGAGACAGGTGGCTGCTGTCTTTCAACACTCCTTACTCCGCACTGGTTAGGGTCTGTCCAATGGGAGTCTACAGGCTTGTGGGGTGTACCAGGGGTGAGGATTACATGGAATCTTGGCCTTATTGGCCCATTGAAAAAAAAAATTATGACCATATTTGGTAACCATTGGATTATTTTTTATCCTCGTGGCTGCTCGAAGAGTTAAAGAGTCTTTACACTGAATGCTTACAGTGGTATGTTCTCACAAGCTGTATTTAAATAAGCGCGAATAATGAATGCATAAAATATTCATTAATGGGCAGAAATTACAATGACGTAGTCGATGTGCTCACATACGATTGAATGAATGACATAAGGCGGGCCTTGTTTCGTCAAGTGTCTTCTGATTGGATGGTACCCGTGGAACGGTTTAACACGTACAATGAACCGTCTAAACGAAAGAACTCTAACGAGGCTGTGTGTGATTTGAATGAGGGTCCATTATGCCATACTATCATAACATGGCCGTCGTGTGTCTGTTTACATGTATATCCGCCTTACGACGTTGTGCTTTTTGATTGCTTCCTGAAGTACCAGACCAGCATCCTTCCATTTCCGCTCATGACGTCATTATGTTAAAGTTGTCAAATCAAGAGTTAAAGTGCAAGTTTTTCTAATAAAACCGTGTACATATGAAGTGGTTCCTCGATAGTAAGAAGTACAGTGCGACAATGCGTCCTGTCCCGTGATTCATTTTTTTATTTATTATATTTATGTACACCAAGAACGTAGCTATAGTGACGTATTTCTCTTAAACATGTCCACGATTACTACGCCTCTGGTGTTGATTTTTATCACAACTTGTAATGTAGGATGTCATGTCAGGCAAATTCGGGCACTGAACTCAATTGCTGGTTATTTCACTGATGGTTTAAAGTGTGTACCATCGAGTCAGGACCTTGCTGGGGGGGGGGGGGGATTGACTGGGGTAGGGTAAAACACCCCCACCCCCGAGGTGTTTCTTTTTTTATCTCACAACTTTTTGACCTTTTTAATGGTAATGCGATTGCGGCCTATATGTAAGGGGTCCATACTAGTGTTGTAGGTCTCGGACCCACTGGTCTCGGTCTCGGTCTTGGTCTTGGTCTTGGTCTCGTACGGCCGGTCTTGACTTCAACACTGGTCCATACGTGCAGCTGACCTCAATACTCTCTCCAGTGCAAGCCGGACAGAAAAGGTCGTACTTCCGGACCACACAGTGATAGATTGTGTTAACACACTTTTCATCACTTCTTGATTTGACAAGTAGATTGCCTATTAAAAAAAAGTTGAACCTACTGCAACTGTCTCTTCTTCTTCTGAACCGGGGATAGTGAAGAGACTGTCCAACATCTTCAAGACATGGGTTTTCCCCAGAGAGAGATGGGGCGGGCTGTTTTAATCTCTAAAAATATCTTTGTAAAACCAACTATGAACTGAGACTTCCATTACAATGGGGATCCAGGTGAGTCAATGCTTTATTTTCCGCTGTAGGACAAAATAATTACTGTAAATGAAAAGTCGGTTGTCCGGTAGAAGGACTTAAAATACTTTAACTTCAGCTGCCGGTACAAAGATCTAAAGCGTAAAGCCGTAACCACTTAACCATATCCCTGCTCGTGGTACATTTTCTTGTGAGTTGACCAACCAATTTAAACCAGTAAACTGTCAGTGTTGTGTATGATGGCACACGTGTGCACAGAACTTAAACTGTGTAGGATCGATGCATTAACCTCACGATCTTAAAGTACAGGCTGGTATAGTCTTTGTATCATTCAAAACCAGAGTGGTTGATAATAATGTTCAGACAGTATGACAGTTGACTATACTGTGTAAATGCCATCATGGTCACCTGATATCGTATTACAGGCTAGCTTAGTTTATTTATAATTTAAATCAACACTGGGTGACATTCAATGGATATGCAGAAGGAGGGTTGACTGTGTACTTTATTGACACTGTCATCACATGATATTGTATTACAGGCTAGCATAATTCATCTAACAACCAAAACCAGAATGGATGATATTGAAGGGTCATGGTAGTAGGAGGCTTGACCGTGTACTGTTTAGTTGCATTCACCAAATGGTATCATACTGCAGTCTGGTATCCTAATGTGTCGTTCAAAACAACAATAGGTGATATTTAAAGGTTAGACAGTAGGCGGATTGACCTTCGACTGTAGATGCACTTACAACTTGATATCATATTGCATGCTTACTCAACACAATGCATCGTTGCTACACACCAGTTCAATATGAGTGCTTTGGGGGTACCCCCTCTTCAATCCCAATCCCAAAATCATTTCTGGAAAAATAACACAATGCTGATCGTCTCTGCTAGGAATCATGAAAGTTATTATGGCAAACATTGACAAGACCATATAAAATGTGTTTAAAAATTTAGGTGATTCACCAGCCGTTGGCGGGATCTTAACTTGTTTCCCTGCCAGATAAAATACAGCAGCGTATGGAATTCTATCTCTGTCATTTTAACGTCGCATGTATGGTGGGGATTGAAGTGTCCCTAGCAGCTCGCGCTGTCAACGGCGCATTGTCGCGTCAAGCCGTTGCATTGTCGCATCGTGACGTCGCATTGTCGCGTCGTGCCGTCCCATTGTCGCGTCTCGCCGTCGCATTGTCGCGTCGTGCCAACGCTTAGTCGCGTCGTGCCGTCGCATTGTCGCGTCGTGCTGTCGCATTGTCGCGTCGTGCCGTCGCGTTGTCGCCCGGAAGCAGTTTGACTGTGTTATTCAGCATTTGAAGTGCGCCCTCTTTTTTCTAGCACTGAATAATACAGTAAAACTGCTTCCGGGCGACAAAGCGACAGCATGACGCGACTATACGACGGCACGACGCGACAATACGACGGCACGACGCGACAATGCATTGGATGTGTTCCAATGGTCTATCACTGGATGTCTCTGTCAACCGTTTGGACGCATTACACGCTTCTCTGGCCTCAACCATTCTTACAATTTAACAGTTCTGAATTGCAGTGCGAAGATGTACTCTACAATTTTTTTCACGCACTGCTTCACTGTGGAACTTTTTACCCGTATCCTGTTTTGCTGCGAACTAGAATCTTTCTCAATTTAAGCAAAATGTGAACAGTTTTCTTTGCCCTAAATTTCTATGCTGTCTTTCTCTTAGCCCTCACCTATGATAACAATAATAACAAAAATAAAGACGTATTTTGTTTTGGTGGTTCGACGAGGTCGACGGGTTTTGTGGTGAGGACGGTATTGCGATGATTCTTAAGATGGAATTCAGTCAGGAACAGGCAGTTCGAGCTCTCAAAGCTAGCATGGGTATCTTTCTTTTCAAAAGACAGTTCCGGCCTGTCAATTAAACTGTGCGAGTTGACCAATTGGATCACACCTTTTGGTCATGTGACCTTGGTCATACCACCATGGTATCTTTTCAATACGGGTGACTCAAATTACAGTGCGCCCTCTACAGTTGACCCTGGAGAGGCGACTTTCCCCAAAAGTGGTTATCCAAAAACTGTCGTTGTCACAGTCGTGAAACTTTTACACTTTTTTAAAATGGCTGACATGTGTCAAAAACAAAAATATTCAAAATATTACCATTTTACGACGTATAAACACAAAAAATGCTACCTGCTTCTTTGCAAACCACTACAAAAGTTAAGCAATCGGGTTGATACGGCTTGCGCTGCAAGTCAACTAAAACTTGTGTGGACATTTCCCCATGATGCATTGCCGAAATGACCTGTCCGGGGCAGACTCTACGTACAGGACGCACTGTATTATCGTAAACTTAACCTTTCGAAAGGTTATGGAGTGTCGAGGCCAAGCGGTCTAGTATATCGGACTCAAGTTCTGGTGTTTGGGTCCCGGTCGTGGCACTTGTATCCTTGAGTAAGACACTTCACATCAATTGCTGAGTTCTTAGGATGGGATGTTAGCCGTAGGCCCCGTGTGTTGCTTAATGCATGTAAAAGAACCTAGTACACTTATCGTTACGAAAAGGGTTGTCACGTGTTTCTGGTTTGGTCGGCTGCAGATGAAAACGACGGATTTATGAGGAATATCTGACGTCCAAAACCCACCGCCAAAAATGGATGCGGCCATGGAATACTATACTAGTCCGGCGAGATTAGCAGCTTCTTACAGTTAGGTTTTGAAATATGGAGCTCTGAAAGATTTCCGCCCGGGAAACGGGCCCCCACATCTAGGACTCTGTATCTGTGCACAGAGGAAGAGTCCAATATAGGGCTAATGCAAACACAACTCTATATAATTCTCAGTAAAGTAATGAGCACTTGGAGACGCGATAAATGACTATCACTGTGCCAGGCGTATGAATGCGTGCTTGCCAAAGTAAAGCAAAATCTCAAGATGGCGGCCGACGATGCAAAGTTTACAATTAATGTGACGAGATTGGGTGGACCGACACAAGTCTAATCTGCCCTTGGTAGGGCGGTGTTTATTTCGCTTTTCGCCCTTGTGTCAAGACTACGATCCCATTCAACACGCATGCGCGTGAAGGAATTACACACATGCTAGGCTATTCAGTAATCACAAATGCGATTCATTCAACGTAAAGGCGATCAGTTAATAAACATACCCAAACACTAAATTCTTGTTTATCATTAAGTTGGTTTATTAAACAATTAGAATCAGCTTAGGTTAAACCATAGAGCAAACGATGACTGTACATATTAGGCTCCTGTGAAATATTTCTGCCTGATATTCCAGAAAATTTGAGAAATGGGTAAGATGAAAACCCTCTTTTGTTTCTTATGACTTTTTTGAATGTTTTTTATTTACTTACTTTTTTCTTTGACTCATGAATGTTATTTCAAAAAGGGATATGTTAATTAACACAAAGTGTGGACACAGGTTTTCAAGCTTCACCAAAAGAGTATAATGGTTCTAGGAGACAACGTGACGCCGTGAAATAGGTTTTTATGGGAGCACATAACATAGACCTAGCCCATAGTGCATACTGAATGCTATATGGCAATTGTAATGTTACACTACTGCCACTGGGCAGGTTAAATTAGTGTTTGTTATTTCTGAAACTAACATTTAACTGTCGTGTACTATCGTGCTTTTACAAGGTGAAACAAGGGGCCACACAACAAATCAGGAAAAAGTATCCATATCTCTTCGACCGCCACTTCATCTAATCTCCCCTATAGGCCTATGTTTATAATTATATATGTACATACTGAGAAAAAGTGGTGGTTGGATGCGAAAATGTTTCCCAAATCACGCGTCCAACTTTTTTTCCCACCTGTCCCCATGGGGGTTCCGTACTTTACTGACTCTGTACCAACGTACTAAGTTAGTAAAGGAACAAGCTTTAATTTTGGTTGTGTACCCTGCACTTTGAAACAGCTATTCATTAAGAATGGTGGTTGTTCACTATATCACCTACAGTCAGCCAAAGTCTCCCCTCTGTCCTTGCTATATAGTAGTAAATCAAGAAAACCTCTGTTTTCTGTTATTTCTTGGTTAGATACCCTTTTTCATAAGTATAATCACAAGTGTTGTCAGACATGTGAAATGACAACCAGACATTTCACTCTATGATGTTTAGTTTGATACAAGCATAGAGCAAGGACACTGTTCTTGCTCTTGATACAAGCATGCCGACATTCTTGAAGGATATTTTGACTTGCATTTCAGTGCAATCTATTATCGGTAAAAACAAATAATCTTTATTCTGTGTGGCTTCCACATTTTGCCCTTTGGTACAACCAAAAGCACCGCATTTTGACACCATTTGACTGTTGGTAGCTCGGTCCTAATGTTTTGCACAGTGGAACACCCACTGCTGTTTCACTTCCGCCTCACAATTGCGCTACACGCATGCGTGCATAAATTATATTTTATTAGTAAAGGGTCTATTGACATGACACCAGACGAAGTGTTCCATGAATTTAAATTCACGATTTCCAAACCAAAGAGTATTATTTAAGTATACAGCTATTGATTACATCAGCGCTACTCTTAATTCCACTTATCTCCTGGGAATATTTTCATGGAGATTAATATTAGCAATATTAATATAAATACAACGTTTTCTTAAAAGCGTACAACAATTTTGGGTAGCAAAGCAAGATGACCAACAAAAATACCATCCCAAATGTATCATCTGTGTCTGGTTTTCCCCAAGTGTTAGAAATTTTTGCTTAACCCTATCAGGACCGGGCTTTTTTTGGTTGTACGGGGACCGGGGAGGGGCACATAGTGCCCCCCCCCCCCTCCGTACTTTCCAAAGTGTTCGACCGATTTTGATGAAACTTGCCACAAATGTTCATTTCACCGAGTTCTACATGATGACGTCACAAAATTTCAAAAAAATCGTCACTAAAGGGCGTTTTTGACTGTTTTTTGCCCATTTTTGGTCAAAAATCGTGTTTTTGCCATAACTTCTGTATTTTTTGTCCGAATGTTTTGAAACTTGACAAACTTGTACATTTTAACAAGATAAATATAATTGAACCTAATTTAGTCAGTAGAGTTATCTTTAGGGTCATAATAATTCATTAATTTATCTCATTTTCGGGAAAAAATGTTTTTTTACGTTTTTTTCACTTAACAATCAAAATGGCCGCCGCCAAGGGCCCAGGGAGACATAATAAGGTTTGATTGACGAATCTGAACATTTTTGGGGGTCTGAAAAGTAATGAATTAGTAGGTTGAAAATGTTCCATTGTTAAAAAACTTAATATAATTTGACCCCCTAATTACAGGCTGAAAACACAAAATCCAAGATGGCCGCCAAAAATGGCGGCCATTTTGAATTCCCAAAACCATTTCAGACTATCGCGTGACTCATTACTATCACTTTTCTGGAAAAAAACCTAAAATAAGTGGAAATTATGTCCAAAAAGTCTTAAAAATCACTAAAAAACAGTAAAATCGTGTGACCCAAGGTCAAACAAATGGTTGCCATGGCAACAGCTAACCCCCGGTATCAATTTTTTTTTGCCAATTTGATTCTATATATATTTTAGGAAAAGTCAGAAAATTTTGCGGTGATCGGACTAAGCGTTAAAAAGTTAAGGGGAAAAAAATTGGTAGGGGGGGCACAGTGTGCCCCCCCCCCCCCAGTCCTGATAGGGTTAAGCAGCTCTAGATTGCTCTAAATCGAGGTGTTAACAATGAATGAATCTGTGTATAACAATTTAATACGACTGTTATGGGGAAATACATTTAAAATACCAATTCAACCCCAGATTGGAAGGGGCGCGGCATAATACACCCCCTCTCCGTTGTTTTGGTTTATTACCTTTCAACGGTGCGTCCAATAAAACAAAACATTCTTCTCTGTTACAAAGGGTTATATCCCCGTTTTTTTTTTATTATTTAACCTAATAATATTATTAAGTATAATATGATTTTAAAATTGTGTGTATACAAATACACATTGATCTTTTTTAAGGTCATTGACTTATTAAAGGTGTTTAAAAACTACCACGTGACAATCTGGCATTATTGGAAAACCTGAACACAACCGCAGCTGTGATTAAGGCCATGTTTATAATAAATATTTGGTGTTACGTAATCTAATACAAAAACAAAATACCAACAATAAAAATAGCAAAAAATAACAATAATCTTAAAAACATGCTCAGAGAAACTGCTGATATATATTTCAAAAATAATAATTTGTAAGTAACATCACATGATTATGTGTTATAAAAGTAAGAATTTTATTTGATAATTATTATTATCATTTTTTTTAATAGACCGATTGCGCGACCCGCGCTACGTGACCTATTTCCATAGGAAAGTGCGGTACGATGCATGTTGATTGTTGTATTTGTTTATTTAATCGAGGCTTTTCTTTCGCGCAATCTGTGAAAGATATTCGAGTGGCTTAATATAAAAACCAGTAGGCCTAAGGACAGTTCCAGTAAGTCTTGGAAATTCTACAAGTATTGTATAAAAGTGCACGATGTGTACTATAGTGCACGGCGGAACGTTTGGGCAAGACGACTGCGATCGCACACTTTTCAACACAACAATTTCAAAGTTTTGAAGCTGAATCATCCAAAGGAATTGCTTTCCAAAACTGGGTGATTCCTTTGCCTTTTTGAAATCTCGCAAGGCTAGGTATAAATGCTCACTTTTCCAACGTTCTTTACCCTTTTTTTCAGTGACTTAGGCATACATTACAAACAAAATAACAGGCGGGTGGCTACATAGTCGTCCTATGCCAGTAGTGCATAACTCAAAATAAACCTCCTCTGTAGTAGGATACTGGTAGTTTATGAAACAGTAGTGTGATTAGTATCAATGTCACAACATACAACTTTAATAAAATGGCTTAGTAACTGTGTTATTGTTACAAAAAGCCTACTTTTGGTGTGACTCTGACGGTCACGGCATGTATTTGCACGTAGTTTGCCATCAGCTCAGATGACGTAGAACACACAATAGGTCACGTGATGAAGTGTAAACATTTGCAATCGGTCTATTACAAACTCTTAGTAGGTTGTGAAATTCGTTATATATTTGAACTGGTACATTTAGATTTCGTGCAACAGAAATCCAATAAACGACGTATAATGATTACTGCTACTATAAACTTGACCGCCTCCAGCTAAGTGAACTTGATCTCCATAGTGCAGGGAAATAACCGCACTGCTGCTCACTTGATGATAATTTGAAGCGTGTTCATACCCTGTAACAATGGTTTTACTGTTCTTCCTCAGATTAACGTATAAGTAAGGCGCACTTGATAGTTTACTGACTGAGAACATGAAGACGTATACCCCAGGCACTGTGCACGTAAACGTGCCATTAGCCAAATTAAACTCTGCCCCTTCCTCTGAAAACAATAACTCTTCAAAGGGCAGATGATCCCATGATGATGGAGGGCTGAAGCCGGTATTCCTCACGGCAGTGAAGGCGGACCGTCTTGTACTACATTCACCTGCTTCACCCTTCTGTCCAGCTGGTCCAGGTTCACCTCTCTCCCCCTTCAAACCATCCATCCCAGGCTGACCTTGAGGTCCTTGTTTCCCCGGTTGACCGACTCCTTGCTCTCCCTTCAGTCCGTGATCCCCTTTATCGCCTGGCTCACCAACCAGTCCTTCTGACCCCTTGTCTCCTTTAGCCCCGGGTCCACCTACCTCACCACGAGAGCCAACATCACCTCTAGGACCTACCGGCCCGTGTTGACCATTTGATCCGGGAATTCCAGGTATACCGGCTGGGCCCTGGCAGCAGGAATTACACGTCATTTCCTGATCAGGTGACACTGCAACTGTAGCCACCATGAGCTTAACTTGCATCAAAGCCAAAACAAGGATCACTTTAATGTTGAGCTTCATCTGCAAATTAGAAGAGAAATGAACAGAAACACGATAATAAGAATTATGTCAAGTACATCTCAATTGTTCAAGAAGAACAATCGAGATGTTATTCTACTCCCGGCGTGAGTTGTCCCTAAATAAAAGAGAAGTGATGAGGCCTTTCAAAAACCGTTTAAAAACCTACAAACCTACAAACCTGACACTTTAAACGATCCGACATCACATAAAATGACCTCCACCTTCGGGCGGTGTCTATAAACCTAACGCATGCGCGTTACAGACTGCTGGTGGGTGGCTCAAGTGAGGACAAATAATTTACCTGGTTGTCATAAAACAATTATTTACATTTTGACATTCAGTGTTATCCAACGTTGAAAAAATAAGGTTGGTGCTTGGGTGGGGTGGAGGAAATGCGACCGCGAGGCCCTTACGGTGTGAGGTCTGGGCCCAATAGACCGATTGCGCGACCAGCGTCACGTGACCACTTCTGGGTATAAAATGTAAACACACACGACGTCCTCCTTAGTAAAGTGCGATACGGTAGCGATGATTAATGTATTTAATTTATTCGATCGAGGCTTTTCTTGCTCGAAATCTGTGAACAATATTCCACAGTTTGTACCAGAGACCTTCGAGTGGCGGAATAAAGCCAGTAAGGGAAAGTTCCAGCAAGTCTTGAAAATTGCACAAGTAACGTATAAATGTGCACGATGTGTTCAGTGCACGACGGAACGATAGGCCAGACGACCGCGATCACCACACACTTTTCAACACAAAAATTTCAAAGTTTTGAAGCTGAAAACAATCATCCAAAGAAATTGCTTTCCAAAACTGTGTGATTCCTTTGCCTATATTTGAAATTTTGCAAGGCTAGGTGTTAATGCTCACTTTTCCAACGTTTTTTATCCCCTTTTTACAGTGATTTAGGCCTACATTACAAACAAAATAACAGGCGGGTGGCTACATAGTCGTCCGACGCCGGTAGTGCGCTTTTCAGTAGAATTCTGTTAAAATATGAAACAGAGATGTGATTTGAATTAATGTCACAACATACTACTTTAAATAAAAGGGCTGATGAACTAATTTATCACTTAACAAAAGTAAAATCGACTGTTTTTGTACGCACTCTGTGTCACGGCATATCTCCTTACACGTATTTGCCATCAGCTGTATGGCGTTATACCCAGTAGGTCACGGGACCGCATGTCAACATTGTCGCGCAATCGGTCTATTAAAAGCCTACTATGACTAAATTGTGTTGACAAATGATTTATGTAGTTGTCAATTAAAACAATTATTTGCCTTTTCTGACATTCAATGTTATCCAACGTTGACAGCATAAGGTTGGTGCTTGGGTGGGGTTGAGGGTTAAGGGGCCATGAACATTTTCTTTTATAAAATCACGGACACAATATTGTTGTGACAGTGTTAAAAGCACCCCGTACCCCCGGTTTGAACTGTTGTCAAGACGCGACAAGCGCCCTCGCAACTTCAATCAGAAGCGATCAATGCTCGGTTTGCTGATAGACATGAACGTGCTCAATGTTGAAATGGGGTACGGGGGTGTCCCAACGAACTTTGTCCCGGATTGTAGATGCTCTGTGGTGCATTGTGAGGCGATTCTTGCAAAATATTTAAAGAGTATAAAGAGATCTCTGTTACTGATTTGCTCTAAAGCTTCTTATGTACTCATATAGGCCTAGCCATAATTAAGACAGGGGAGCTATCTGGACATTTTATGAAGGGCATGATTGGGTGCCAATTAAAATAATGCCAATTATTATTATTATTATTATTATTATTATTATTATTATTATTATTTTTATTTCTTCTTTTTTTACTTTAGGGAATTATTGGGACTGAGCAGAAGTCGGAGACGCATCCGGGTAAAGAAAAACAAAAATAAACTAGACATTATGTGTTTGTGGACAAACACGTAGCTGTTCCGAAGTTGTTTGTCCTTTGATTAAATACTCAAGACCTTGATAATGGTCCTACACGGTACAACGATAATGACTTTGACAATTGGCGCAGGAAATATGGGTTTTTTTAATTGAGAGCTTCTTTTTTCGACCGGAAGTTAAGGTCAAAGTGGGGTCATGCGTGATATCAAAATGTCACCTTCGATGTGAGCTACAAATGTACAAAGATTATAACTCTACGACATTTGGCACATGATATATGTTTATTTAATTTAGAGCTTCCTGTCTGGACCGGAAGTAAAGGTCAAAGTGAGGTCTTGCCTAGTAACCAAATGTCACATGTGATGTAAGGTAAAAATGGTACAAAGATAATGACTAGTACATTTGCCACAGGAGATATGCTTTTTGAAATTTAGAGCTTCCTGTTTGGACCGGAAGTAAAGGTCAAAGTGGGGTCATTCTAATAACCAAATGTCACACATGATGTAATCTACAAATGGAACAAAGATTATGACTCTAGGACATTTGGCACATGAGATATGCTGTTATGAAATTTATAGCTTCCTGTTTGGACCGGAAGTAAATGTCAAAGTGGGGTTACGCCTCTAAACAAAATGTCCGATATGATGTAAGCTACAAAACATCATAAAGATTACAAATTTTATGAAATTTAGTTCAGGAGATGAGATTCTTTAAAGTTTTGACTTTCCTGTTTGGACCGGAAGGAAAGGTCAAATCGGGGTCATATGTTTAAATAAAATGTCACATGTGCTCTAAGCTAATTTGGAGTAAGCGACATGATTCAGGGTAACCGAGATGATTTTGAGTAAGTTTTGAGTATGCAACATATGATTTCGAATAGGCGAAATGATTCTGAGTGAGCGAAATGATCATAAGTAAAGAAAAATGACTTAGCGTAAGCAAAATAATTTAGAGAAAGCGACATGGTTGTGAGTAACCGTGATGATTCTGAGTAAGTTTTGAGTATGCAACATATGATTTCGAATAGGCGAAATGATTCTGAGTGAGCGAAATGATCATAAGTAAAGAAAAATGACTTAGCGTAAGCAAAATAATTTAGAGAAAGCGACATGATTGTGAGTAACCGTGATGATTCTGAGTAAGTTTTGAGTATGCAACATATGATTTCGAATAGGCAAAATGATTCTGAGTGAGCGAAATGCTCATAAGTAAAGAAAAATGACTTAGCGTAAGCAAAATAATTTAGAGAAAGCGACATGATTGTGAGTAACCGTGATGATTCTGAGTAAGTTTTGAGTATGCAACATATGATTTCGAATAGGCGAAATGATTCTGAGTGAGCGAAATGATCATAAGTAAAGAAAAATGACTTAGCGTAAGCAAAATAATTTAGAGAAAGCGACATGATTGTGAGTAACCGTGATGATTCTGAGTAAGTTTTGAATATGCAGAATATGATTCCGAATAGACGAAATGATTCTGAGTGAGTGAAATGATCATAAGTAAAGAAAAATGACTTAGCGTAAGCAAAATAATTTGGAGTAAGCGACATGATTCTGAGAAAGCGAAATGATTTCGAGTAACTGGAATGATTCTGAGTTGAATGACCACGCAAAAAAAATAAAAATAAAATCAAATGAATAAGCGTACAAGTGAAATGATTTCTATAGTGAGCAAATTGAAGTGGATAAGAATAATGATTATATTTGAACGAGTGTTTATTCAATAACCAACACGATTCCTAGTAAACAAATTGATTCTGAGCAACCGGAAAAATTCCATAGGCGAAATGATTCTTAGTAGATTTCAAGTAATCTAAAAAATAAATCAAGGGAAATGATTTTCAGTAAACTGGATATGCCTTCGCTGAATATTCCTTGGGAGCAGCTTTTTTTTACCATGCATCAACTTTGAAAGTGAAATACGTTGTGCTTTGATGAATTTTTATGGTCTGGGACAAGTGAAGTCATTATATTAGTTATTAAAAGCCAAACTAACATCTGATAACACAAATCAAATTTAAAACGCTAAAACAATTAGCGCTACCCCGCCGCATTCATGTTTGCGGTTTTCCCACCAAAAACCTGTACAGGTTCGCAACACTGAGGAACATCATTGGATTAACGTGTGGAAAACAGGCGAGTGCGTACTTGTGTACAACTTTGCTATCAACTTTGAGCGGCGAAAAGCGGCGCAATCCACACAGCGTTGTACTAATGGTGCTCAGATTGAACAATTAACGGTTAATTAAAGTGAAATACGTTGTGCTTTGATGAATTTTTATGGTCTGGGACAACTCTTGGTAAAAGAAATCATGTTTTCTAAACGATCTTTGTAATATAGCAATCTAAAATTCAATATATTTTGAAAAATTGTGGTTTCTGACCTACCAAATAGTTACACTTTTTGGGCCGTGCCTTTTGTACACAGACACAAAACGTGCCATAAATGACGTCATGATGACGTGACAGACACAAACAATCCAAATTGCACATCTACAATATTGAACAAGTCTATAACTGAAAAGAAAATTAAGATCGATTGTAGGCTTCCTGAGATAAGCTGGAGACAAGAATGCTTAATTAATTATTCACACTGCTGTCTTATGGTTAAGTAATTAATAATTATAATTTTATGATATCGTTTAGCTAAGTCAAGACACAAGCTTTAACATGATATAGAATTTAACTTATAATGATAATTCAAAGAACGGCATTTTGTGCGCAGAAAAGTCATGTGTTAAGTCAATAGGGTTTTGGGGAAATAAAGAATAATAATAATAATAATAATAACTAGACATTATGTGTTTGTGGACAAACACGTAGCTGTTCCGAAGTTGTTTGTCCTTTGATTAAATACTCATCCTTGATAATGGTCCTACACGGTACAACGATAATGACTTTGACAATTGGCGCAGGACATATGTTTTTTTTTTAATTGAGAGCTTCTTTTTTCGACCGGAAGTTAAGGTCAAAGTGGGGTCATGCGTGATATCAAAATGTCACCTTCGATGTGAGCTACAAATGTACAAAGATTATAACTCTACGACATTTGGCACATGATATATGTTTTTTTAATTTAGAGCTTCCTGTCTGGACCGGAAGTAAAGGTCAAAGTGAGGTCTTGCCTAGTAACCAAATGTCAAATGTGATGTAAGGTACAAATGGTACAAAGATAATGACTAGTACATTTGCCACAGGAGATATGCTTTTTGAAATTTAGAGCTTCCAGTTTGGACCGGAAGTAAAGATCAAAGTGGGGTCATTCTAATAACCAAATGTCACACATGATGTAAGCTACAAATGGAACAAAGATTATGACTCTAGGACATTTGGCACATGAGATATGCTGTTATGAAATTTATAGCTTCCTGTTTGGACCGGAAGTAAAGGTCAAAGTGGGGTTATGCCTCTAAACAAAATGTCCGATATGATGTAAGCTACAAAACAACATAAAGATTACAAATTTATGAAATTTAGTTCAGGAGATGAGATTCTTTTAAGTTTTGAACTTCCTGTTTGGACCGGAAGGAAAGGTCAAATCGGGGTCATATGTTTAAATAAAATGCCACATGTGCTCTAAGCTAATTTGGAGTAAGCGACATGATTCAGGGTAACCGAGATGATTTTGAGTAAGTTTTGAGTATGCAACATATGATTTTGAATAGGCGAAATGATTCTGAGTGAGCGAAATGATCATAAGTAAAGAAAAATGACTTAGCGTAAGCAAAATAATTTAGAGAAAGCGACATGATTGTGAGTAACCGTGATGATTCTGAGTAAGTTTTGAGTATGCAACATATGATTTCGAATAGGCGAAATGATTCTGAGTGAGCGAAATGATCATAAGTAAAGAAAAATGACTTAGCGTAAGCAAAATAATTTAGAGAAAGCGACATGATTGTGAGTAACCGTGATGATTCTGAGTAAGTTTTGAATATGCAGAATATGATTCCGAATAGGCGAAATGATTCTGAGTGAGCGAAATGATCATAAGTAAAGAAAAATGACTTAGCGTAAGCAAAATAATTTGGAGTAAGCGACATGATTCTGAGAAAGCGAAATGATTTCGAGTAACTGGAATGATTCTGAGTTGAATGACCACGCAAAAAAATAAAAATAAAATCAAATGAATAAGCGTACAAGTGAAATGATTTCTATAGTGAGCAAATTGAAGTGGATAAGCATAATGATTATATTTGAACGAGTGTTTATTCAATAACCAACACGATTCCTAGTAAACAAATTGATTCTGAGCAACCGGAAAAATTCCATGGGCGAAATGATTCTAAGTAGATTTCAAGTAATCTAAAAAATAAATCAAGGGAAATGATTTTCAGTAAACTGGATATGCCTTTGCTGAATATTTCTTGGGAGCAGCTTTTTTTACCATGCATCAACTTTGAAAGTGAAATACGTTGTGCTTTGATGAATTTTTATGGTCTGGGACAAGTGAAGTCATTAAATTAGTTATTAAAAGCCAAACTAACATCTGATAACACAATCAAATTTAAAACGCTAAAACAATTAGCGCTACCCCGCCGCATTCATGTTTGCGGTTTTCCCACCAAAAACCTGTACAGGTTCGCAACACTGAGGAACATCATTGGATTAACGTGTGGAAAACAGGCGAGTGCGTACTTGTGTACAACTTTGCTATCAACTTTGAGCGGCGAAAAGCGGCGCAATCCACACAGCGTTGTACTAATGGTGCTCAGATTGAACAATTAACGGTTAATTAAAGTGAAATACGTTGTGCTTTGATGAATTTTTATGGTCTGGGACAACTCTTGGTAAAAGAAATCATGTTTTCTAAACGATCTTTGTAATATAGCAATCTAAAATTCAATATATTTTGAAAAATTGTGGTTTCTGACCTACCAAATAGTTACACTTTTTGGGCCGTGCCTTTTGTACACAGACACAAAACGTGCCATAAATGACGTCATGATGACGTGACAGACACAAACAATCCAAATTGCACATCTACAATATTGAACAAGTCTATAACTGAAAAGAAAATTAAGATCGATTGTAGGCTTCCTGAGATAAGCTGGAGACAAGAATGCTTAATTAATTATTCACACTGCTGTCTTATGGTTAAGTAATTAATAATTATAATTTTATGATATCGTTTAGCTAAGTCAAGACACAAGCTTTAACATGATATAGAATTTAACTTATAATGATAATTCAAAGAACGGCATTTTGTGCGCAGAAAAGTCATGTGTTAAGTCAATAGGGTTTTGGGGAAATAAAGAATAATAATAATAATAATAATAACTAGACATTATGTGTTTGTGGACAAACACGTAGCTGTTCCGAAGTTGTTTGTCCTTTGATTAAATACTCATCCTTGATAATGGTCCTACACGGTACAACGATAATGACTTTGACAATTGGCGCAGGACATATGTTTTTTTTTTAATTGAGAGCTTCTTTTTTCGACCGGAAGTTAAGGTCAAAGTGGGGTCATGCGTGATATCAAAATGTCACCTTCGATGTGAGCTACAAATGTACAAAGATTATAACTCTACGACATTTGGCACATGATATATGTTTTTTTAATTTAGAGCTTCCTGTCTGGACCGGAAGTAAAGGTCAAAGTGAGGTCTTGCCTAGTAACCAAATGTCAAATGTGATGTAAGGTACAAATGGTACAAAGATAATGACTAGTACATTTGCCACAGGAGATATGCTTTTTGAAATTTAGAGCTTCCAGTTTGGACCGGAAGTAAAGATCAAAGTGGGGTCATTCTAATAACCAAATGTCACACATGATGTAAGCTACAAATGGAACAAAGATTATGACTCTAGGACATTTGGCACATGAGATATGCTGTTATGAAATTTATAGCTTCCTGTTTGGACCGGAAGTAAAGGTCAAAGTGGGGTTATGCCTCTAAACAAAATGTCCGATATGATGTAAGCTACAAAACAACATAAAGATTACAAATTTATGAAATTTAGTTCAGGAGATGAGATTCTTTTAAGTTTTGAACTTCCTGTTTGGACCGGAAGGAAAGGTCAAATCGGGGTCATATGTTTAAATAAAATGCCACATGTGCTCTAAGCTAATTTGGAGTAAGCGACATGATTCAGGGTAACCGAGATGATTTTGAGTAAGTTTTGAGTATGCAACATATGATTTTGAATAGGCGAAATGATTCTGAGTGAGCGAAATGATCATAAGTAAAGAAAAATGACTTAGCGTAAGCAAAATAATTTAGAGAAAGCGACATGATTGTGAGTAACCGTGATGATTCTGAGTAAGTTTTGAGTATGCAACATATGATTTCGAATAGGCGAAATGATTCTGAGTGAGCGAAATGATCATAAGTAAAGAAAAATTACTTAGCGTAAGCAAAATAATTTAGAGAAAGCGACATGATTGTGAGTAACCGTGATGATTCTGAGTAAGTTTTGAATATGCAGAATATGATTCCGAATAGGCGAAATGATTCTGAGTGAGCGAAATGATCATAAGTAAAGAAAAATGACTTAGCGTAAGCAAAATAATTTGGAGTAAGCGACATGATTCTGAGAAAGCGAAATGATTTCGAGTAACTGGAATGATTCTGAGTTGAATGACCACGCAAAAAAATAAAAATAAAATCAAATGAATAAGCGTACAAGTGAAATGATTTCTATAGTGAGCAAATTGAAGTGGATAAGCATAATGATTATATTTGAACGAGTGTTTATTCAATAACCAACACGATTCCTAGTAAACAAATTGATTCTGAGCAACCGGAAAAATTCCATGGGCGAAATGATTCTAAGTAGATTTCAAGTAATCTAAAAAATAAATCAAGGGAAATGATTTTCAGTAAACTGGATATGCCTTTGCTGAATATTTCTTGGGAGCAGCTTTTTTTACCATGCATCAACTTTGAAAGTGAAATACGTTGTGCTTTGATGAATTTTTATGGTCTGGGACAAGTGAAGTCATTAAATTAGTTATTAAAAGCCAAACTAACATCTGATAACACAATCAAATTTAAAACGCTAAAAAAATTAGCACTACCCCGCCGCATTCATGTTTGCGGTTTTCCCACCAAAAACCTGTACAGGTTCGCAACACTCAGGAACATCATTGGATTAACGTGTGAAAAACAGGCGAGTGCGTACTTGTGTACAACTTTGCTATCAACTCTGAGCGGCGAAAAGCGGCGCAATCCACACAGCGTTGTACTAATGCTGCTCAGATTGAACAATTAACGGTTAATTAAAGTGAAATACGTTGTGCTTTGATGAATTTTTATGGTTTGGGACAAGTGAAGTCATTATATTAGTTATTAAAAGCCAAACTAACATCTGATAACACAAATCAAGTTTAAAACGCTAAAAAAATTAGCGCTACCCCGCCGCATTCATGTTTGCGGTTTTCCCACCAAAAACCTGTACAGGTTCGCAACACTGAGGAACATCATTGGATTAACGTGTGAAAAACAGGCGAGTGCGTACTTGTGTACAACTTTGCTATCAACTTTGAGCGGCGAAAAGCGGCGCAATCCACACAGCGTTGTACTAATGGTGCTCAGATTGAACAATTAACGGTTAATTAAAGTGAAATACGTTGTGCTTTGATGAATTTTTATGGTCTGGGACAACTCTTGGTAAAAGAAATCATGTTTTCTAAACGATCTTTGTAATATAGCAATCTAAAATTCAATATATTTTGAAAAATTGTGGTTTTTGACCTACCAAATAGTTACACTTTTTGGGCCGTGCCTTTTGTACACAGACACAAAACGTGCCATAAATGACGTCATGATGACGTGACAGACACAAACAATCCAAATTGCACATCTACAATATTCAACAAGTCTATAACTGAAAAGAAAATTAAGATCGGTTGTAGGCTTCCTGAGATAAGCTGGAGACAAGAATGCTTAATTAATTATTCACACTGCTGTCTTATGGTTAATTAATTAATAATTATAATTTTATGATATCGTTTAGCTAAGTCAAGACACAAGCTTTAACATGATATAGAATTTAACTTATAATGATAATTCAAAGAACTGCATTTTGTGCGCAGAAAAGTCATGTGTTAAGTCAATAGGGTTTTGGGGGAAATAAAGAATAATAATAATAATAACTAGACATTATGTGTTTGTGGACAAACACGTAGCTGTTCCGAAGTTGTTTGTCCTTTGATTAAATACTCAAGACCTTGATAATGGTCCCACACGGTACAACGATAATGACTTTGACAATTGGCGCAGGACATATGTTTTTTTTTTAATTGAGAGCTTCTTTTTTCGACCGGAAGTAAAGGTCAAAGTGGGGTCATGCGTGATATCAAAATGTCACCTTAGATGTGAGCTACAGATGTACAAAGATTATAACTCTACGACATTTGGCACATGATATAATATGTTTTTTTTTAATTGACAGCTTCCTGTCTGGACCGGAAGTAAAGGTCAAAGTGAGGTCTTACCTAGTAACCAAATGTCACATGTGATGTAAGCTAAAAATGGTACAAAGATAATGACTAGTACATCTGACAGAGGAGATATGCTTTTTGAAATTTAGAGCTTCCTGTTTGGACCGGAAGTAAAAGTCAAAGTGGGGTCATGCCTATAACCAAATGTCACACATGATGTAAGCTACAAATGGAACAAAGATTATGACTCTAGGACATTTGGCACATGAGATATGCTGTTATGAAATGTATAGCTTCCTGTTTGGACCGGAAGTAAAGGTCAAAGTGGGGTCACGCCTCTAAACAAAATGTCCGATATGATGTAAACTACAAAATAACATAAATATTACAAATTTATGAAATTTAGTTCAGGAGATGAGACTCTTTAAAGTTTTGAACTTCCTGTTTGGACCGGAAGGAAAGGTCAAATCGGGGTCATATGTTTAAATAAAATGCCACATGTGCTCTAAGCTTTAAAATGGCACAAAGATTGTGACTCTACGATGTGTGCTTCGGGAGATATGATTTTTTCATTATTAAACGTTGAATTAATGTAACTTGATACCTGATGACGTCACGATGACGAAAACAAGTTTGCCTTACTATGATTTTTTGTTATTTACAAGGTGGTATAACTTTTATTCCTATGCGATGCCTTTGAACGAAAACCCTAAAAATGCAAAGATTCTGCAAGTTTTATGTAGAAAAACATCTACCAATAGAGGGCGCTATAGCATATGTGAAGTCATTATATTAGTTATTAAAAGCCAAACTAATATCTGAGAACACAATATGAAGTTTTAAACACTAAAAGATAAAAATACAAAATCAAGCTTAAAACAGGCGTGTGCGTACTTGTGTATAAAATTGTACGCTTTTTTGAGCCGCGAAATGCGGCGCAGTCCTCACAACGTTGTACACATGGTGGTCAGACTGATCAATTAACGGTTAATTATCGTGGCATTACATTGTGCTTTAATTAGTTTTAATGGTCTGGAATAAATATTGGTAAAAGCATTAATGTTTTTTAAATGACCTCAATTAGTAAATTAATTTTTTTGATATCGTTAAGCTATGTCAAGACACAAGCTTAATAGCGGGATACCGCGCACTGTGATGCGCGGCGAACTAAAGCGCGCCCTCTTTGAAGCTTTTTACGACAGTCAAGGGGAGATTTTGTGCCCTCCTAACTTTGCTTCGTTTGCGTGCAGCCAACCTAGTGTGGTTCCCAGACCCAAAAATCTCTTACTATTGTCTAAGATATGTTACAAGAGTCGCCAGGGAATCTTTGGCTAGGGAACCAGACTACAGCCAACCTCGCCACCGTGGCCGGGCAGCGCGCCGTATTGTTGATGCCTTTGGTCTCGTTTTGATCTTGCCAATCTCGACACCAAAAAATAGCGCGGCGGCGAGATCAACTATCCCCCTGGGAACGAGGTAGCCTTTTCGTAGAGTTACAATGTACAGTCGACTCTCGTTAATACGAGGTCCACCGGACTGGCCTGTTTTTCTCGTATTAACCGAACCTCGTATTATCCGAGCGCGGTATTAACAATGCACATTGCATGCATAAATGGACGCACGTGTATAAATGCACCCGTACTGCAATAGAAACTGCATAACTGTGATGATTTACATGTACATGTACCATACAAACATACAACATTTTGGGCAAATAAAACTGTTTTGATTTAATTAATTTATTTCGAAAGTCAATTTATGAAACAATTTACATTTTTCATGACTGAAAAAGGAACACATATGACTTTAACTTGCCGTTCTTGGCAGCCAAGTTTCGGTCGCAACGGCCAACATGACAAGTTGAATGTTGATTTTCATTGGTTGTCACACCGTACCTTAGTAAGTAATGCGAGATAGCTCATAGCCAAGGCGGGATACCAGCGAACAATAAACGGTCTGGTGTCCACCTCTCATTTGCGTTGTACAAATACTACCATTTAATAGACTGGTACCATTGCCAACGCTTAAAATTTAATAGCACCTCTATTGATCATGATCAACGGAGCGGTAGCACATGATTTGAAAGGCTGGGACGTCAATTTTTCACCTCCATGAAGGTAAACTATCGATGCCCAACAATTGATTCCCCAAACTCGCTATAAAAGTAAGACAAACAATACATTTGCTCGTTACGGGGCCGCAAGAATACCTCGTATTATCCGTGTTCTCGTTATGACCGTGCTCGTATCATCCGTATTTAAATGCATTAAAACACGCACGGGGCAGTTCGGGACCGGCAAAATACCTCGTATTAACCGGAACCTCGTAACATCCGAGCTCGTAATAACGAGAGTCGACTGTATATGATGTATATGGCAGCTTTACAGCTTCTGCGGTGTGGGAGCCAGTCTGGAATCGTCGCATGACACCAGCACGTATTGTCTCAGCTATGGCAGTTTGCAACAAGCGTCTGGGATTCAGATCTGATATTCTGACGAACGGTGAGTCTTCATAGAATTTTTATTCCAAAGGAAATATAAATTTGTGGTTTTATTTTTATAATTGAGAAGTTATTTTGGAATATTAGTCCACACAAAATGAGTGTTGTTTTTATAAAATTTTAAATTTGTGGATGTATTCTTTATTTGCATGGATATTGGAGGTATTTGGCTGCAAGTGCAAGTGCAAGCAGTCCACGATGGTAGAACGAAACCAGACAAATATTTTTAACAATAAAAATATGATTCACCAAAACAGTCACTGCTTGATAACGGTGACTAAAACAAAAGAAAGTCGGTGCTGGTAAAATATCCACTGCTATTTTTATGTATTATTGCTTATTTTTAATTTAGTTATTGTTTTCAAAGTTATTTTTCTAAATTTCATGGGTTTTTTAAGTGAAGGGGTTTATTATTAAATAGTTTGACATTAATTGTGAATGATTAGTAAGTAGTATAATTTTTAAAAAGATTAAAAATTACCAATCTGCGTTAGTAGCTCGTACATAATTTGTTATGTTTTCTATTTTTGGCTTTTTATGTAAGTAATATGAAGTGTGTTGTTAAGAGCAGCTGTTGGTTATTATTGTTTTACTGTCACATACATTTTGCTTCCAATGAACACCATCACGTGACACATTACTACTTTTGTGAAGAAAAAATTAAAAAACAAGTGGACATTTTGTTGAAAAAAGAAATCACATAATCATGTGTCACTCAAGGTCAAACAAAGAGTTGCCATGGCAACAGCTTACCCCTAATAACATTTTATTTGTTTTCGCAATATAACCCCAGATAAGTTGAAAAGTGAAAGTCACATTTGCTGGTGATTGGATGTAGCGGGAAATAGTTCACATGAAATATATAGTTGGGGTCCCTCCTCACCCCTGGGTCCATGTATCGTTAATCATCAGACCACAGACTCAGAGGCTAATCGCTGATGAAATGAGAGACCAGTTTAAATCATTGAGTTATCTGCCAGAATTAGATCAATGTAGTAAATGTAATAAATGCACCTGGGATAAAGAATGTTGAGGAGTTGTATCAATAATGCAGGTTATTTGCTTTTGTCAATGTTATGTTGAAGAATAAACAAAAGAAAATGTGTGAGTCTCATGTTTTTAAAGGATGATTAGGTGTAGCTTGTATCAGTGGGGTAACTGGGGGGGGAGGGGGGCACGGGGGGCACTTGCCTCCCCCAACTGATGTCCATGCCCCCCCCCCCCCAAGATGTGCCCCCGTTTTGGTATTGAAAGACTGGACTGTTGAGATAAAAAAAAATCCAGAATGAAATGTTACGTGTTATGAGCTTTTATGTAGTAATTGTAATGCTTTTAAAACATTTTTTTTGTTATTGATACTCAGAATGTATTTTGTTTTACGTCAACACGTCAGAAGAGCGCTGAAAAGGGGCTTGTTTAGGAAAATACAAATGGAAACTACATTTTATAATTGACGAAAAGTGCCCCCTTTGTGAAAATGGTGCCCCTCCCCCTTGTGCCCCCGTAAAATGTTGCCCTAGTTACAGCACTGAAAAGAAATGTATTTTTTTATAATAAAGTTGGTAATTAGTTTGTGTTAAATAAAGCACTAAATGTGTACATTGAATTACTGTTACTTGAAAAGATTGGTTCATGAATAAGAACATGAAGACATAATGAACCTCTTTAATGTGTTTTGTTATTTGTTTTGAATGAGGCATGTGACAAAATTTTTGTTATACAAATGACTATGATTATGATTGTTTTTGAAATATTAAGGAAGATGGTAATATTTTTTGTTGTCAATATGTTTATATCTTTTGCAAAATAAAACCATTGCTGACTACAAGTATCAAGCATTTGTCACATTGTTTTGAATTTGTTTGATTTCATGTTTTTCTTCAACAGAAGATGCCGAACTACCGGGCAAAGGCCAAAGCCAAGAGAGATGCGAAGCGTCGTTTTCGGGCAAAGCAGAAGGCTCCAGACGAATGTGTGTCTCCTCTGTCTGTTGGTGTAAAGTCTCATTCCACCCCCTCATCCATCCCTACATCTCATTCCTCTCCTTCTATGTGTTCCCATGTTTCCCTTCCTCCATGTGACATTTCACCTCCTTCTCATGCTGTTGCGGGGTTTTGTGCGTCTCCCCAAGGCAGTAAAGACAGAATAAAAGATGTACCTGACTTGAGGTTGGCACCGCCTCGAGGCAGTATAAGCTATAGAGGTGCACCTGACTTGAGGTTGGCACCGCCTCGAGGCAGTATTATCTATGAAAGAGGTGCACCTGACTTGAGAATGGCATCAACTCAAGGCAGTATGAACAGAATGAAAGATGCAACAAAGTCTGAACTAAGCAATGAATATAATGATGGAATACACAATGAATATGAATGTGAAGTTAATACTGAATATAAAGCTGAGATAAAATGTGAAACAAATGTCGAAAGAAAACATGATGGAAAGACTGAGGCCAAACTTGAAACTGGAGGTGAAGGAAGGTGTAAGGACAAATGTAAAAGTGATACGAGCAACGATAAAGAAGGTAAGATTAGAGATATCAAACAGGTTGGTAAAATAAGAGACGACAAAGAGGGTAGCAAGATGAGAGATGACAAAGAGGATGGTAAGATAAGAGATGACAAAGAGGATGGTAAGATAAGAGATGGCAAAGAGGATGGTAAGATAAGAGACAAAGAAGATGGTAAGATAATAGATGACAAAGAGGATGGTAAGATAGACAACGAAGAGTGTAGCAAGATAAGAGATGACAAAGAGGATAGTAAGGTAAGAGATGACAAAGAGGATAGTAAGATAAGAGATGACAAAGAGGATGGTAAGATAAGAGACAAGGAAGATGGTAAGATAATAGATGACAAAGAGGATGGTAAGATAATAGATGACAAAGAGACTGGTAAGGTAAGAGACGACAAAGAGGATAGTAAGATAAGAGACGACAAAGAGGATGGTAAGATAATAGATGACAAAGAGGATGGTAAGATAATAGATGACAAAGAGAAAGGTAAGATAAGAGATGACAAAGAGGATAGTAAGATAAGAGAAGACAAAGAGGATGGTAAGAAAATAGATGACAAAGAAAATGGTAAGATAAGAGACGACAAAGAGGATGGTAAGATAATACATGACAAAGAGAATGGTAAGATAATAGATGACAAAGAGGATAGTAAGAAAAGAGACGACAAAGAGGATAGACGGATAACATTTGAGAATGAGTATGGCAAGATGGCAAACATTGGGCAATCTGATGTAAGAAACAATGAAATGAGAAGTAGAGAGAACTATGTCAAAGAAGGAACAGACACGAGTAATGTCAAAGGACAATATGACATCAAAGATGCTGAAGATAAATGTAATAAAATAGTGAGAGAAGGCAAAAAGGAAGCACAAAGTGAGATAAACAATGATAATGCGCAATCTCCTGACAAGAATAACAATAACCTAAGTAAAGAAAGTTTTGATGAACAATTTAAAACAACAATGTGTTGGATGTGTGATAAATTGATTAATTGTCTAGGACAAAAAGTGCAGGGTGACAAATGCAGCATTTGGTATCATATTGATTGCATGGGATTTTCAGAATACATTTATGAGTCTTTAGCAGAATCAACTTTAACGTGGATCTGTCGCAAGTGTGGCTTCTCAAATTATTCAGACTGTTTGTTTCATGACTTTGGTATTCCAGAAGATGACAATATATTTCAAGCAGTTTCTGACAACGATGATGACAATGCTGAAGAAATGGCGGAACTAGTATTAACAGCAGAGCAAAAGGTGCCTATTCAGGAAAATGTAAGTACAAGTTTGCAATCTAGAAAGAGACGCATGAAGAACCAACACAAAGAAGTGAAGAAACAGAAGAGTGAAGTAAAAGAAGAAGATGTAAAGTTAGCACGTGTAATGCCCAATCAATGTGCACGATATGAATTGAGAAGTAGAAAGAGATCAGGAGTACCTGTTGTTGATGGCATTGAATGTAAAAAGAGTAAAACTGTCAAAAAAAATTGCAAAATACATCATGTGAAGAAGGTTCGGCATGATGAGGTATCAAACAGAAAGGATACGAACTGTGAAAGTACTCGCATTGAATTGTTTACAAAGAAATGTTTCAAGGAAGATGAAGTAAAACAGGAGAATGAAATGGGCAATGTAAATAAGACAGATCAGAGAAAAAACAGTGTGGACATGAAGAGAATTAACCCATTGGCACTAAATGGAAGAGTTATTGCTCAAGGAAGTTTTCATCAGGGAGATAAAAGATTTGGTGCTAATAGTGGGAAACAATGTGTTGCTAATTGTCTGGCCTCAATGATGTACAGTAAGAAAAAAGATGTGAAAAACTGGAAGTGTGGTGATATGGATAGAATTCTAATGACTGGGAATGAACTGTATGGTTTCTTACAAGAGAGTACTACAATGAATAATAATTATTTGTTGATTAATGAATTGCCAACTGAATTAGATGTATTTGACACACGCTTTGCAATGAAGTATCATGAATCTGTGTCGGGGACATTTGATGACAATGCTTTTCAGTTGGTGGAATTTAACATGGTTCCATTGAAAGCTGCATTAGAACAAGCTCTACAGAAATATCATGCCTGCTTTATAAGTTTCCATGGAAATACATTTGCTGTAATTGCTCAAGATGGAATATATTATGTATTTGATTCACATTCCAGAAGTATTCAAGGCTGTATGGTTGAAAATGGATCAAGTATCATGATGCGTGCAACAACATGGCAAGGTGTATTCAGGTATTGTAGAAAGTTGGCACAATCTATGAACTTGTCAAATGCTGAACAGTATGAAGTAACTGGTATGTCTATCTGTGTTGATAGTGAGGCTGTCACATGTACTCATGAAGAAATGGAAAGTAGGAATCACAGCATATCAGGCATGTGTATTGATTATGGAGAATGTGGACTGTCCAAGTTAGTAGGAGATGATCGTAGAAAGACACAAAAAGATAACAGATCGAAGAACAATTTAGAGAGTGTTGCTGAAGATTTTTGTAAGAGTAAAGTTAATTCAGTTTTGACAAGCAGTGTTAGAGGAGAAGAAGAAAGTATTGAAAGTACACATGGTGATTGTGAAATAGTTGGAGAATCTGGACCAGGTGTTATGAAATTTTGTCCACTAATGTATGAAGAAAAGAAGGGTCTGTGTAAAAACACTTGGTTTTGAAAGATCACATTTGAACTCGGGTTCAGTTTATGCAGAATGTGAACCAATGGGCAAGCCAGACAGTATTGTACATATTAAAGGTGATGGCAATTGTTTCTTCAGAGCTGTGTCATGTGCTGTATCAGGGACTGAAAATAACCATGTGCGGTTGAGAATTGCTTGTGTTAATCATTTGTTGAAGAATGGTGATAAGTTGAAATGTTTTCTGCGAGATGGATTTGCCAATGTGGAGGAATATGTAATGAGACAGAGAATGTTTGATTCTGGTACTTGGGCTACAGAGATTGAAATTATGGCAATGGCACATATGCTTCATACTGATATATACACATATGATGAGTCTAGTAAATGGTATCAATTTTCAGCAAAGAATGTTGAGGCAAGTGCTGTGACATGTGATATGGGTATTTATCTGAATCATACACACAGAGTGCATTATGATGTTGTTCTATCAGTCCATGAATTATCACCAGAGACATTGGATTGTACTGAAGGACAAAAAGAATGTCCAGAGGAAATAGATGCATGTGATGATTACTGTACACAAAGCGATGAATGTACAAATCAGTGTATTGATAATGATGATATTGACAGTAAACAAAAAACAGAATTGCCAAAACATTGCAAAGTGAAGAGAAGGAGACGGATGAGTCTAACGAAAAGACAAAAACTACAAAAAGAACGAATGAGAAAGAAATATAATGAATGTAAGAGGAAGACACTTGATACTAAGGAAGGCAAAGGAACAATAAAATGTGATAAATATAAGACTGATATTAAGTTTAGAGAGGCCAAGAAAGCAAAGTGTAACGATAACCAAAAAATGAAATACAGAACTGATGAGACTTACAGAAAGCAAGTCATAGAGTCAAACAAACATGCTAGCAAGGTGTTATATCATGTGAGTAATAAACATAAAGTGACTAAAATTGAGAATAGCAAAAGAAAGTACGTGGATAATATTGGATTTAGGAAAGAAGTGATGAATTCAAGTAAGATGAAGTACAAGGAAAATCAAGAATTTAGAAAAGAAGTGATGAATTCAAGTAAGATGAAGTACAAGGAAAATGAAGAATTTAGGAAAGAAGTGATGAGTTCAAGTAAAATGAAATATATGGAAAATGAGAAATTCAGGAAAAAGGTGAGGAGTGCAAGTAAGATGAAATATCATAGTGATGAGACTTTCAAGAACAAAGTTATTAATGTCATCAAGTTCAAATATCGTAATAATCCTGATTACAAGAAAGCAACAATTACTAGTGTTAAGACAGGTCGTAAATATCATGTTGATGTTTGTTATAGGAACAAAGTAATTAATGCTTCTAAATCCAAATATCATGACAATGATCATTTTCGGAAGAACGTTATTGAGTTCACAAAGAAGAAGTATGAAGAAAGCCCAAGTTTTAGGCAAAATATTGTAAAGAAGAATACCAGTCGAGTAATGCTGAAAAAAATGAAAAAACATCATATCAATAATGTGCTGAGTGATTTCAAGAAAGAAGTATCAAATGGACCTGAATATGTTTGTTCTGTGTGTATGAGACTTTTGTTTCGAAAGCAGGTCATTAAGTGTAATAAGAATAAATACAAGACTAGTGATTGCATCAGTGAGAAGTATGTACATAAATGTGATGGAAATTGTACATCTAATTGTGTTGTATCAACATCAAGCAGGTCTTGTTTGTGGATATGTCATACATGTAACAGGAAATTATTGAATCATAAAATACCGGCAGAAGCTTGTTGTAATAATTTACACCTGACTGAAATTCCAGAAGAGTTGGCATGTTTGAACAAGTTAGAAGACAACCTTATTGCACTGAATATTCCATTTGTGAAGTTAATGGCCTTGCCTAAAGGTGGACAACATGGTGTACGTGGGCCAGTAGTTTGTGTACCATCAAATGTTACAGACACTGTAAAGTCATTACCAAGGGCTGAATGTGATGATCAGATGATCCGTGTTAAGCTGAAGAGGAAGTTGGCTTATAAAGGGTATTACCAGTATGAGTTTGTCAACAGAGAACATGTAGAGACTGCCTTACAATATCTCAAACAGAATAATAAGTGGTATCATGATATTGAGATTGACACAGAGTGGAGTAATTCATTGTCGGAAGTAGCACGTGATGTGAAGGATGAAGATCATAAAGTTGAAGTCAAGGACGAAGTTGAAGGTGATATTGAACATGACAATGAGGAAGAAACAGATGAGGAACGATTACGGGGAATACCATTGGACACTTGCTTACAACCTGCAAATATTGGACAAGAAATTTTGGATCAGTATTTTGATGATGTTTATTGTGTTGCACCATGTGCAGGGAATAATCCAATCAGACTTCTAATGGAAGAAAGTAATGAAGCTAAATGTTTCCCAGTGTTGTTTCCAAGAGGTGAGCCAGTATTCAGTGATGAGCGCAGTGTTAGGTTAACACTTTCCAGATATCTTAACAATAGACTCATGAATGTTGATAACAGATTTGCAAAATGTACTCAGTATATATTCTATGCTCAATACATGTCTGAAATCCAACAAGTTATTTCCAGTGTCTCTATTGCATTGCGAAAAGGTTCAAGGAAAACAAAAGATGGTGGAAACGTCACTGCCAGTATGCTTAATGACAAGGAGAAGTTAAAAGATATGTTAAAATCAGACAGTGGATACAAATTTTTGAAGCCTATTAGAGGAACTCCACCATATTGGCAATCAACTCAGAAAAATGTGTTGGCAATGATCAGACAACTTGGTATACCTACATGGTTTTGTTCATTTTCTGCAGCTGACATGAGATGGCCTGAATTAATCAATACACTACTCAGACAACAAGGTGACTCAAGAAGTATTGATGAATTGGACTGGAATGAGAAGTGTCTGTTGTTAAGAAATAATCCTGTAACTGTGGCTAGAATGTTTGACAAGCGATTTCATACATTTTTGAAAGATGTGATAATATCAAAAGCAGCACCTATTGGAAAAGTGAAAGATTACTTTTATCGAGTAGAATTCCAGCAGAGAGGCTCACCACACACTCATTGTATATTTTGGATTGAAGATGCACCTAAGTTGAGTACAGAGAGTGATGATGAAGTGGCAGAGTTTGTTGATAAGTATGTCAGTTGTGCATTGCCATCAAAAGAAGAAGATCAAGAGTTAAATGAGATAGTAAGCAGTGTGCAGCAACACAGTAAGAGACATTCCAAATCATGTAAGAAGAAGGGTACAGAGTGTCGGT
The DNA here is from genome assembly GCA_911728455.2 of Marthasterias glacialis. Lineage (NCBI taxonomy): Eukaryota > Metazoa > Echinodermata > Asteroidea > Forcipulatida > Asteriidae > Marthasterias > Marthasterias glacialis. The sequence goes on from OU452235.1 coordinate 9,197,016, forward strand.
TTAACTTCCCAAGGCCGCCATCCATGAAGACTTTTGTGGCTAATCCAATATCAGGGGATACTGATGATTGTGAGGACATGTCAGATAATGCACTAAGTGAAGATGATGCTAAGGAGTTGTTGAAATCAGTGTGGAATGCAGTGAATGATGAGGACAATGAACATATGACAACCAGTCAACTGTTCACAAAGATTGGAACCACACAGGATGATTTTGAGAAAGCAAATGATGTGTTAACCAAGAAAGTAAATTTTGTGTTGAAAAGAGAGCCTCAAGATGTGTGGGTTAATCAGTATAATTCTGACTTGTTGAGATGCTGGAATGCAAACATGGACATTCAATTTATCAGTGATGTATATGCATGTGTAACATATGTAGTGTCTTACATGTCTAAAGCTGAACGTGAGATGGGATTATTATTGAGGCATGCACAGAGTGAGGCAGAAAGTGGAAATCAAGATGCCAAGCAGAGTATGAGACAGATTGGAAGTGTTTATCTGCAGAATCGTGAAGTGTCAGCACAAGAAGCAGTCTATCGTTGTTGTACATTAAGACTTCAAGAATGTTCTAGAAAAGTTGAGTTTGTACCTGTAGGAGAAAATCCTGTTCGAATGAGCTTGCCCTTGAGTGTAATTCAGAACAAATCAACTAATGATGATGATGATGATGACAATGTGTGGATGGCTAGTAAAGTAGATCGTTACAAAGCAGGACCAGATACAAGTCCATTTGAATCAATGTGTTTAGCTACATTTTGTTCAGAATACAGAGTGCTATACAAAGGGGACATGTGTAAAGTATCTAGTGATAAAAGAATGTCAGTGGTGTATGCGTTGAAGAATGATATGGGACACATCCAGAAACGTTCTAGAACTGATCCTGCTGTCATTAGATACCCAAGATTTTCAGTCATGAAGTCTCCTGAGAAGTACTATCATAGTATGCTGCAGCTCTTTCTTCCTTACCGGGTTGATGTTCATTTAAAACCAGCACAATTTAAAACATATGAGGAATTTCATAGCAATGGTTTTGTCAGTGTACTTGGAAGTTTGCACTCAGTAAAGTCAATCGTGAAGAGTAATCAATCCAGATTTGAAGTTGATATTGAGTCATTGGAGGATGCACTAGAACATCTTGAGAACTTTGGTCCACAGGAAGATGCATGGGCATTAATCAGTCCAGAAACTGAATTACAAAGAGATGAATGCAACCTAGACAATCAGCAAGTGATAGCTGACGACAGTGTTGAGGAATGTAATGTTCCAGATTTACAATCTGATAGAAAGGAAGAGAAGATATGTGACATTGAAGCACACTCATCAAGAGTACCAAAGACTGATGCAATTAATATGATGAGATCTTTAAATGCCAAACAGAACAAGGTGTTCTATAAAATTAGACAGTGGTGTTTGGACAAAGCAAATGGTAAAAACCCTGATTCATTTCAAGTGTTTGTTACTGGTGGTGCTGGAACAGGCAAGAGTCTTCTTGTAAAGTGTATTGATTATGAAGCAACACGAATACTAGGATCAATGATGACAAACCCTGATGATGTGTCAGTATTGTTGAGTGCTCCCACAGGTGTAGCTGCATTTAATATCAATGGTGCTACCATACACAGTGCACTGTCTATATCAACAGATGTGAAACTACCGTATCAACCACTTGGTGAAGAGAAGATCAGTACACTTCGTAACAAACTTGGTCAGTTGCAGATATTAATTATAGATGAGGTTTCAATGGTTGGTCAAAAATTACTATGTTACATCCATGGACGTTTAAGACAGATCAAGCAATGTCGGAGTCATATTCCATTTGGAGGTGTCAGTATATTAGCCGTAGGTGATTTCTATCAGTTGCCCCCAGTGAAAGCAAAATCTTTGTACCAGAATACAGTTGCAGGAGATTTGTGGAATGAAAATTTCAAGATTGTTGAATTGCATGAAATAATGAGACAAAAGGAAGATGCACAGTTTGCACAAACACTGAACAGACTGAGAATAAGAAAGAAGAATGAAGCATTACAGGATGATGACATCAATCTGTTGAAAGGACGTGAAACTGGACAAGAGTGGAATGATTCTGTCCACATATATCCATGTAATAAACAAGTAGATGAACAAAACATAAAAATTCTACATTCCAAGTGTGTTGATTGTGTATACATTGAAGCAAAGGATTATGAAACAGATTCTAGAAATGCTAAAGTTAGACGAGAAAAACCCCTGACAAAGTGTAATGGAAGCCTACCACAATCCCTGTTACTTGGTGTTGGTGCTAGAGTTATGCTGACTAAAAACATTGATGTTTCTGATGGCCTTGTTAATGGTGTCTTTGGAACTGTAACAAAAATAGTAATGTCAGGGGATAAATCAGATGAACCCAAGTGTATCAGAATTAAGTTTGATAACAGCAAGGTTGGATTGAAACTGAAGAGACAATCTGCATCATCTTCAATTGATGAAAACAGTGTACCCATTGACATACAGGAAGAAAATATTGGTAAAAAATGTGTACGACATCAGTTTCCATTGAAGTTAGCTTGGGCATGTACAGCACACAAAGTACAAGGATTAACAACAAGTAAAGCAGTTGTGTGTCTTGATCATACATTTTCAGCTGGACAAGCATATGTGAGTCTAAGCCGAGTTACATCACTGGATGGTCTTGTCATTGAAGGGTTTGATGAGAAGTACATATATTGTAATGAAGCAGTAGCTGATGCTCTGAAAACAATGCCACCGTACATTGCTGATGAAGGTATGGACAGCACAGAACTACCTGTCAGTATGACCATTATGATGCATAACATCCAGGGATTACATGCACATTATATGGACTTGAAATGTAACAGTGATATGATGAAAGCAGATTTTATTTGTTTGACAGAAACATGGACTGAAGATCAAGTACAGTATGACATGCAATTGGACGAGTTCAAAAGCTACCATCAACCAAGATGTCTTTCGTATGATAATTCTAGCCAAGTAACTGAAATGTTGAGGCATCAGTGTCATGGAGGTGTAGCAGTCTATGGTAAAATCAAGAGAGTAATTAGTAGAGTTATGTTGCCAGTCCAAAATATAGAATACATTGCATTTCAGATCATTTCTAATGTGTCGTTAGTAGTTGCTGTTATCTATCGACCAGTGTCATAATATGTGCTTCGGGAATTTATATCTAATATGGAAATCTTTGTAAATGAACTGCATAAAGTATCGCATAGATGTATAATAATGGGAGACTTTAATGATGATGTTTTGAGTGTAAAGACTACACGTAGTTCAAGTATTGTGAATATGATGAGTGAGTATGGTTACGAGCAGTGTGTTGTAGATGCTACTACTGAGAAGGGAACATTGATTGATCATGTGTATGTGAGAGGTTGTGACTCTGTTCAAACTCAAGTGATCCCGATTTATTATAGTTATCATGAGGCTGTGAAAGTTAATTTTTGAATTCATACTAATGTTAGCAAGAAAGAGTTTATTCACAATGACATAGTAAATTGGATGATCGGTACGTATGTTTCAGTAACATAATGCACACATCTTATCCCTAGTTTATATGTTATGCTTGAGTGTGAAATATATGATTGTGACCATAAAAACACTTAGTTGAGAAACATGCAGTGACGTTTTAATACATATAGAAACCAGATTGAAAAATAATAGGTCATTGTGAGGAGGAAGAAGTTGCTTGTGAAAACATTGTAAAATTAAGTCTGATCTAACCTGAGTGTGTTTACAAGAGTGTCTGGAAATAAAATAACATAAAAAAAATAACAGTAAGGGAACAGTGAGATTTTAAAGGTTAGGGAACAGTGAGATTATATTAGTAAGAAAACGGTGAAATTTTAACAGTAAAACTGTGAGATTTTAACAGTAAGAAAACAGTGGAATTTTAGCAGTAACAAAAACTGTGAATAAAATTTGAAATGAAATGTTAACAGTAAGAAAACAGTGACATTATAATAGCAAGAAAACAGTGAGATTATAGTAGCAAGAAAACATTCATTTTTTAACAGTAAGAAAACAGTGGCATTATAACGGTAAGAAAACAGTAAGATTTTAACAGCAAGAAAAGTGACATTTCAACAGTAAGAAAACTGCTAGATTATATTAGCAAGAAAATGTGCGATTTTAACAGTAAGAAAACAGTGACATTATAATAGGAAGAAAATTCTGATTTTAAGCAGTAAGAAAACTGTAAGTTTTTAATAAGAAAATAGTTATTTTTAACAATAAAAAAAAAAAAACAGTGAGACTGTAACACCAAGAATGCAAGGAGAACTGTCAGAATGAATACATGAGATTATGGCAATTTGATAATAGTGAGATTTGTGGTCATTTCAATACTTTGTAAATCATTCACACACAGATAATGATGGAGAGCAAAATAAGGGAGGTACTGTTCATTGAAATTGTACATCACATAGTAAAGACACAACAGTCTTACTCAACTGGGATATTCGTCATAGAGATAGTTTTCTGAGTTCACTGAACTCGGACAACTATGTTGGTGTGTGCCCTCTTGTGAAATGAAAGGACACAATGACCTAATTCAACGGGGATAGGCCCTACACTTAGTGTCTTCTGAGCTCAAGTGGGGTGACTCAACACCCCTACTCAACAGGGACATCTCCCGTCATCTAGTGTGCTTTCTGTTGTGGAGTGAAAGGACAAAATGACCAAAGTCAACGTGAATAAGCCCTACACTTAGTGTCTTCTGAGCTCAAGTGGGGTGACACAACACCCCTACTCAACAGGGACATCTCCCGTCATCTAGTGTGCTTTCTGTTGTGGAGTGAAAGGACAAAATGACCAAAGTCAACGTGAATAAGCCCTACACTAAGTGTCTTCTGAGCTCAAGTGGGGTGACTCAACACCCCTACTCAACAGGGACATCTCCCATCATCTAGTGTGCTTTCTGTTGTGGAGTGAAAGGACAAAATGACCAAAGTCAACGTGAATAAGCCCTACACTAAGTGTCTTCTGAGCTCAAGTGGGGTGACACAACACCCCTACTCAACAGGGACATCTCCCGTCATCTAGTGTGCTTTCTGTTGTGGAGTGAAAGGACAAAATGACCAAAGTCAACGTGAATAAGCCCTACACTAAGTGTCTTCTGAGCTCAAGTGGGGTGACTCAACACCCCTACTCAACAGGGACATCTCCCATCATCTAGTGTGCTTTCTGTTGTGGAGTGAAAGGACAAAATGACCAAAGTCAACGTGAATAAGCCCTACACTAAGTGTCTTCTGAGCTCAAGTGGGGTGACTCAACACCCCTACTCAACAGGGACATCTCCCATCATCTAGTGTGCTTTCTGTTGCCAAAATCAACGAGGATAAGCCCTATACTAAGTGTCTTCTGAGCTCAAGTGGGGTGACTCAACATCCCTACTCAACAGGGACATCTCCCATCATCTAGTGAGCTTTCTGTTGCCAAAGTCAACGAGGATAAGCCCTATACTAAGTGTCTTCTGAGCTCAAGTGGGGTGACTCAACACCCCTACTCAACAGGGACATTTCCCATCATCTAGTGTGCTTTCTGTTGTGGAGTGCAAGGACAAAATGACCAAAGTCAACAAGGATAGGTCCTTCAACAAGGGTCTTCTGAGCTCAAGTGGGGTGACTGAACAACTCTACTTACATGTCGTACAGACATGTTCTATTCTATCGTGGTGTATCTTCTGTTACCATGTGGGAAGCACAGTGGCCTACGTCACATGGGTTGTTGATACTCTGGTCTCCACAGCCTAGACTTTCCAAAGCTAAACTCTGAGGTAAGCTGCTCTATTGCATGGTAATTTTTTTCAGAGAATGCCCTTTTGTAAATTTTAGATGTAAATATACTGTGTGTTGAACCTCATTTCTTTGTTTGACAAGAGAAGGCAATACCAAAACAAAACGCAAACATTTTCCAGAAACTGGAAAATACCCCCAAAATCAAACTATTTTTTGGTTTCATGTAAGTGTTTCAGTTAGGGTTGATAGGGTATATACATACAAGTATATTATAAGTGCTGTAATTTGTGCATGACCTTTATATTCTATCTTTTATGATCATGTAAGAATTGTGTCACATACTTCTTTATTTGATACAAACCCATAGGTTATACAGTGTTTAATATCATTGTTTACTTATCACACATTTTGATAATTGTTTTACATAGTGCTGTGGCCTTTGGTTTGCTGGTGGAAAGTTCTTACAGTGTTCTGCCCCTGAATGTACTAACTTGGAGTACACTACTGAACTGGTTTGGAGCAGTATGGCCTGACCCTTACCATACTATTGACTTAGATTTGCTACTGAGTCCTGCCCCTGAGTGTACTACTGAACTGGTTTGGAGTAGTATGGCCTGACACTTACCATACTACTGACATGAGTTGCTACTGAGTCCTGCCCCTGAGTGTACCACTGAACTGGTTTGGAGTAGTATGGCCTGACACTTACCATACTACTGACATGAGTTGCTACTGAGTCCTGCCCCTGAGTGTACCACTGAACTGGTTTGGAGTAGTATGGCCTGACACTTACCATACTACTGACATGAGTTGCTACTGAGTCCTGCCCCTGAGTGTACCACTGAACTGGTTTGGAGTAGTATGGCCTGACCCTTACCATACTACTGACATGAGTTGCTACTGAGTCCTGCCAATGTACTACTAAACTGGTTTAAAATAGATGTACATGTACATGTGGTTGACACGAACCCATAGTGTACTCGTGAAAAATGTTGTTAGAGTATTTTGCAACCAAGTAAACTACTGGATAGCTTCAAGATAATTCAGCTGTATCAATACTATATTGGTAACTGTCATGTGCTGACCAGAGTGTGCTGCTTTTCTTAAGGTAAATTGTTAAAATTATCAGCACCACTATGTATTACAAAAAATAAATCACTAAACAACTTGTATTGCCTTGTCGTGGATGTGAATGATCTGCTACAGTGATGCACCTTGACTGTAATATCTAATAGTAGCATGTCGTGACCGAGTGCACTGAACTCAAGCTCTGGTGTTTCTAATCAGCAGAGTGTGGGTTCAAGTCTCGGTCTTGACACTTGTGTCCATAAGCAATACACTTGACCGTTATTGCTTGAACCATTTGATGGGACATAAAGCCCTAGGTCCCGTGTGTTTTGTAATACATAATAGAACCAAGGTCTGGTGTTTCTGGCAAAATGATTGTAACAAAGATTACGTCAGGTAAATTTGGTCAATAAGTGGACTTTGCACAGAGGATATTAACAAAAGGGATTCATTAGTGATTTTAAACACAATAAAATTGTTGATATTATTTGCATTAACAAAAGAAATGCCATTGTAATAAAGTTTCTTCCTTTTAAATCTCTAATTGTATGTTCTGGGATCAGTAAACATAATAGAGCTACATGTAGGTACAGCACATGCATATTGAGTTGAGTAATATTGATCTGTATCAAAACCTATGTCATTCTGGCTTGTCATACTTGTAGGTAATCTGATGTTAATCAAATGATTGTGAAATGAAAACATTTGAACTAATGCCTCCCCCCCCAAAAAAAAATATAATAATAATATCAATAATAATAATAATAAATGAAAAACAAAATATCAATGGGATAATTGCCATTCATTCTTGCTTAAACAAAATGTAGGGTGGCATGGATGGCACTGTGGCCCTGGTTCGGTTTAAGTTCAGGCCATGTATGTTAGTAGACAGTGGCGTAGCCATGAGTTTTTCACTAGGGGGCACAGGGGGGGGGGGTGGTATTGCTTTTCAGTGGGGGCCCAGGTAACATGTTGCAGCTAGGTCCTTCGAAATTAAGCTTTTCAGCTGTGAGGATCATTATAGCCTCCCAAATTAATATTAGTTTTAACATTAAAATTGAACGAAGAGAATTCTAAGAACCTTTTAGCTTATGAGGTAATATATTCTTTCATGAATTGTATCCATGTGAAGTTTAATATTTTTAATCTTTTGATGGAACTACATGTACATGTATTTCAAAACAGATGTTGGATTAAAACAGTTGCATATGAATGATTTTGTGTCATGAGTCATGATGAATTGTCATTTCCACTCTCATTTCTTGAGACTGACAAGTTGATTTCAGGTTCAGTTTGCAGCGTGTGTATTAATATGAAATAAAAACACAACTATAAAAACATACACAATGTTCGGGAAGTGTAAATCAAATTGACATCATAAAACTTTTTTTTTTAGAAAGCTAAGGACGTATTAGCATCACATGTGTTGTAAGCTACAAGATGATACAAAGATTACATTTGCGGATTCAATAGATATGACTTTTTAAAGTTTTGAACTTCCTGTTTGGACACGAAGGAATAGTGGAAAAGGGTCATATTTGTAAATAAAATGTACGTACGATTTAAAAAAAAAACTTTGAATTAAGGTTTTTTCATTACCTAGAAGGTGGTATAATTTTTATTCCAATGCAATGCCTCGAACAAAAACCCTAAAATTACAAATTTTCTACTTTCATCCGTGTAGATTAACAGTTATCGATAGAGGGCGCTAGAGCATTAGTTAATGAAAGCCAAACTAACATCTGGTAACATAATATGAAATTTAAAAAGCTATAAAAATAGCGCTACCCCACCGCATTCATGTTTGCAGTTTCCCCGAAAAAACCTGTATAAGTTCGCAACACCGCCAAACCTCATTGGATTTACAATGACAAAACAGGCGAGTGCGTACTTGTGCATAAGTTTGCAATCAATTCTGTGCGGCGAAAAGCAACGCGATCCCCACAACGTTGTACCAAAGTGCTCAGATTGAACAATTATCGGTTAATTATAATAGAATTACGCTGTGCTTTGAATGGTTTTTGAGGGCGCTATAGCATATTATGAGAAGTCTTAATAATTAGTTAATGAAAGCCAAATTAACATCTGAGAACACAATATGAAGTTTTAAACGCTAAAAGATAGCGCTACCCCGCCGCATTCATATTTGCAGTTTTCCCACGAAAAACCTGTACAGGTTCGCAGCACCCAAAATCCTCATTGGGTTTACGCGTGAAAAACAGGCGAGTGCGTACTTGTGTACAACTTTGCTATCAACTTTGAGCGGCGAAAAGCAGCGCAATCCACACAGCGTTGTACTAATGGTGCTCAGTTTGAACAATTAACGGTTAATTAAAGTGAAATACGTTGTGCTTTGATGAATTTTTATGGTCTGGGACAACTCTGGGTAAAAGCAATCATGTTTTCTAAACGATCTTTGTAATATAGCAATCCAAAATTCAATATATTTTGAAAAATTGTGGTTTTTGACCTACCAAATAGTTACACTTTTTGGGCCGTGCCTTTTGTACACAGACACAAAACGTGCCATAAATGACGTCATGATGACGTGACAGACACAAACAATCCAAATTGCACATCTACAATATTCAACAAGTCTATAACTGAAAAGAAAATTAAGATCGGTTGTAGGCTTCCTGAGATAAGCTGGAGACAAGAATGCTTAATTAATTATTCACACTGCTGTCTTATGGTTAATTAATTAATAATTATAATTTTATGATATCGTTTAGCTTAGTCAAGACACAAGCTTTAACATGATATAGAATTTAACTTATAATGATAATTCAAAGAACGGCATTTTGTGCGCAGAAAAGTCATGTGTTAAGTCAATAGGGTTTTGGGGGAAATAAAGAATAATAATAATAACTAGACATTATGTGTTTGTGGACAAACACGTAGCTGTTCCGAAGTTGTTTGTCCATTGATTAAATACTCAAGACCTTGATAATGGTCCTACACGGTACAACGATAATGACTTTGAAAATTGGCGCAGGACATATGATTCTACGACATTTGGCACATGATATATGTTTTTTTAATTTAGAGCTTCCTGTCTGGACCGGAAGTAAAGGTCAAAGTGAGGTCTTGCCTAGTAACCAAATGTCACATGTGATGTAAGGTACAAATGGTACAAAGATAATGACTAGTACATTTGCCACAGGAGATATGCTTTTTGAAATTTAGAGCTTCCTGTTTGGACCGGAAGTAAAGGTCAAAGTGGGGTCATTCTAATAACCAAATGTCACACATGATGTAAGCTACAAATGGAACAAAGATTATGACTCTAGGACATTTGGCACATGAGATATGCTGTTATGAAATTTATAGCTTCCTGTTTGGACCGGAAGTAAAGGTCAAAGTGGGGTTACGCCTCTAAACAAAATGTCCGATATGATGTAAGCTACAAAACAACATAAAGATTACAAATTTATGAAATTTAGTTCAGGAGATGAGATTCTTTAAAGTTTTGAACTTCCTGTTTGGACCGGAAGGAAAGGTCATAGGGGGTCATATGTTTAAATAAAATGCCACATGTGCTCTAAGCTAATTTGGAGTAAGCGACATGATTCAGGGTAACCGAGATGATTTTGAGTAAGTTTTGAGTATGCAACATATGATTTCGAATAGGCGAAATGATTCTGAGTGAGCGAAATGATCATAAGTAAAGAAAAATGACTTAGCGTAAGCAAAATAATTTAGAGAAAGCGACATGATTGTGAGTAACCGTGATGATTCTGAGTAAGTTTTGAGTATGCAACATATGATTTCGAATAGGCGAAATGATTCTGAGTGCGCGAAATGATCATAAGTAAAGAAAAATGACTTAGCGTAAGCAAAATAATTTAGAGAAAGCGACATGATTGTGAGTAACCGTGATGATTCTGAGTAAGTTTTGAGTATGCAACATATGATTTCGAATAGGCGAAATGATTCTGAGTGAGCGAAATGATCATAAGTAAAGAAAAATGACTTAGCGTAAGCAAAATAATTTAGAGAAAGCGACATGATTGTGAGTAACCGTGATGATTCTGAGTAAGTTTTGAGTATGCAACATATGATTTCGAATAGGCGAAATGATTCTGAGTGAGCGAAATGATCATAAGTAAAGAAAAATGACTTAGCGTAAGCAAAATAATTTAGAGAAAGCGACATGATTGTGAGTAACCGTGATGATTCTGAGTAAGTTTTGAGTATGCAACATATGATTTCGAATAGGCGAAATGATTCTGAGTGAGCGAAATGATCATAAGTAAAGAAAAATGACTTAGCGTAAGCAAAATAATTTAGAGAAAGCGACATGATTGTGAGTAACCGTGATGATTCTGAGTAAGTTTTGAGTATGCAACATATGATTTCGAATAGGCGAAATGATTCTGAGTGAGCGAAATGATCATAAGTAAAGAAAAATGACTTAGCGTAAGCAAAATAATTTAGAGAAAGCGACATGATTGTGAGTAACCGTGATGATTCTGAGTAAGTTTTGAGTATGCAACATATGATTTCGAATAGGCGAAATGATTCTGAGTGAGCGAAATGATCATAAGTAAAGAAAAATGACTTAGCGTAAGCAAAATAATTTAGAGAAAGCGACATGATTGTGAGTAACCGTGATGATTCTGAGTAAGTTTTGAGTATGCAACATATGATTTCGAATAGGCGAAATGATTCTGAGTGAGCGAAATGATCATAAGTAAAGAAAAATGACTTAGCGTAAGCAAAATAATTTAGAGAAAGCGACATGATTGTGAGTAACCGTGATGATTCTGAGTAAGTTTTGAGTATGCAACATATGATTTCGAATAGGCGAAATGATTCTGAGTGAGCGAAATGATCATAAGTAAAGAAAAATGACTTAGCGTAAGCAAAATAATTTAGAGAAAGCGACATGATTGTGAGTAACCGTGATGATTCTGAGTAAGTTTTGAATATGCAGAATATGATTCCGAAGAGGCGAAATGATTCTGAGTGAGTGAAATGATCATAAGTAAAGAAAAATTACATAGCGTAAGCAAAATAATTTGGAGTAAGCGACATGATTCTGAGAAAGCGAAATGATTTCGAGTAACTGGAATGATTCTGAGTTGAATGACCACGCAAAAAAATAAAAATAAAATCAAATGAATAAGCGTACGAGTGAAATGATTTCTATAGTGAGCAAATTGAAGTGGATAAGCATAATGATTATATTTGAACGAGTGTTCATTCAATAACCAACACGATTCCTAGTAAACAAATTGATTCTGAGCAACCGGAAAAATTCCATAGGCGAAATAATTCTTAGTAGATTTCAAGTAATCTAAAAAATAAATCGAGGGAAATGATTTTCAGTAAACTGGATATGCCTTCGCTGAATATTTCTTGGGAGCAGCTTTTTTTACCATGCATCAACTTTGAAAGTGAAATACGTTGTGCTTTAATGAATTTTTATGGTCTGGGACAAGTGAAGTCATTATATTAGTTATTAAAAGCCAAACTAACATCTGATAACACAAATCAAGTTTAAAACGCTAAAAAAATTAGCGCTACCCCGCCGCATTCATGTTTGCGGTTTTCCCACCAAAAACCTGTACAGGTTCGCAACACTGAGGAACATCATTGGATTAACGTGTGAAAAACAGGCGAGTGCGTACTTGTGTACAACTTTGCTATCAACTTTGAGCGGCGAAAAGCGGCGCAATCCACACAGCGTTGTACTAATGCTGCTCAGATTGAACAATTAACGGTTAATTAAAGTGAAATACGTTGTGCTTTGATGAATTTTTATGGTCTGGGACAAGTGGAGTCATTATATTAGTTATTAAAAGCCAAACTAACATCTGATAACACAAATCAAGTTTAAAACGCTAAAAAAATTAGCGCTACCCCGCCGCATTCATGTTTGCGGTTTTCCCACCAAAAACCTGTACAGGTTCGCAACACTGAGGAACATCATTGGATTAACGTGTGAAAAACAGGCGAGTGCGTACTTGTGTACAACTTTGCTATCAACTTTGAGCGGCGAAAAGCGGCGCAATCCACACAGCGTTGTACTAATGGTGCTCAGATTGAGCAATTAACGGTTAATTAAAGTGAAATACGTTGTGCTTTGATGATTTTTTATGGTCTGGGACAACTCTTGGTAAAAGCAATCATGTTTTCTAAACGATCTTTGTAATATAGCAATCTAAAATTCAATATATTTTGAAAAATTGTGGTTTTTGACCTACCAAATAGTTACACTTTTTGGGCCGTGCCTTTTGTACACAGACACAAAACGTGCCATAAATGACGTCATGATGACGTGACAGACACAAACAATCCAAATTGCACATCTACAATATTCAACAAGTCTATAACTGAAAAGAAAATTAAGATCGGTTGTAGGCTTCCTGAGATAAGCTGGAGACAAGAATGCTTAATTAATTATTCACACTGCTGTCTTATGGTTAATTAATTAATAATTATAATTTTATGATATCGTTTAGCTAAGTCAAGACACAAGCTTTAACATGATATAGAATTTAACTTATAATGATAATTCAAAGAACGGCATTTTGTGCGCAGAAAAGTCATGTGTTAAGTCAATAGGGTTTTGGGGGAAATAAAGAATAATAATAATAACTAGACATTATGTGTTTGTGGACAAACACGTAGCTGTTCCGAAGTTGTTTGTCCATTGATTAAATACTCAAGACCTTGATAATGGTCCTACACGGTACAACGATAATGACTTTGAAAATTGGCGCAGGACATATGATTCTACGACATTTGGCACATGATATATGTTTTTTTTAATTTAGAGCTTCCTGTCTGGACCGGAAGTAAAGGTCAAAGTGAGGTCTTGCCTAGTAACCAAATGTCACATGTGATGTAAGGTACAAATGGTACAAAGATAATGACTAGTACATTTGCCACAGGAGATATGCTTTTTGAAATTTAGAGCTTCCTGTTTGGACCGGAAGTAAAGGTCAAAGTGGGGTCATTCTAATAACCAAATGTCACACATGATGTAAGCTACAAATGGAACAAAGATTATGACTCTAGGACATTTGGCACATGAGATATGCTGTTATGAAATTTATAGCTTCCTGTTTGGACCGGAAGTAAAGGTCAAAGTGGGGTTACGCCTCTAAACAAAATGTCCGATATGATGTAAGCTACAAAACAACATAAAGATTACAAATTTATGAAATTTAGTTCAGGAGATGAGATTCTTTAAAGTTTTGAACTTCCTGTTTGGACCGGAAGAAAAGGTCAAATCGGGGTCATATGTTTAAATAAAATGCCACATGTGCTCTAAGCTAATTTGGAGTAAGCGACATGATTCAGGGTAACCGAGATGATTTTGAGTAAGTTTTGAGTATGCAACATATGATTTCGAATAGGCGAAATGATTCTGAGTGAGCGAAATGATCATCAGTAAAGAAAAATGACTTAGCGTAAGCAAAATAATTTAGAGAAAGCGACATGATTGTGAGTAACCGTGATGATTCTGAGTAAGTTTTGAGTATGCAACATATGATTTCGAATAGGCGAAATGATTCTGAGTGAGCGAAATGATCATAAGTAAAGAAAAATGACTTAGCGTAAGCAAAATAATTTAGAGAAAGCGACATGATTGTGAGTAACCGTGGTGATTCTGAGTAAGTTTTGAGTATGCAACATATGATTTCGAATAGGCGAAATGATTCTGAGTGAGCGAAATGATCATAAGTAAAGAAAAATGACTTAGCGTAAGCAAAATAATTTAGAGAAAGCGACATGATTGTGAGTAACCGTGATGATTCTGAGTAAGTTTTGAGTATGCAACATATGATTTCGAATAGGCGAAATGATTCTGAGTGAGCGAAATGATCATAAGTAAAGAAAAATGACTTAGCGTAAGCAAAATAATTTAGAGAAAGCGACATGATTGTGAGTAACCGTGATGATTCTGAGTAAGTTTTGAATATGCAGAATATGATTCTGAATAGGCGAAATGATTCTGAGTGAGTGAAATGATCATAAGTAAAGAAAAATTATTTAGCGTAAGCAAAATAATTTGGAGTAAGCGACATGATTCTGAGAAAGCGAAATGATTTCGAGTAACTGGAATGATTCTGAGTTGAATGACCACGCAAAAAAATAAAAATCAAATCAAATGAATAAGCGTACAAGTGAAATGATTTCTATAGTGAGCAAATTGAAGTGGATAAGCATAATGATTATATTTGAACGAGTGTTTATTCAATAACCAACACGATTCCTAGTAAACAAATTGATTCTGAGCAACCGGAAAAATTCCATAGGCGAAATAATTCTTAGTAGATTTCAAGTAATCTAAAAAATAAATCAAGGGAAATGATTTTCAGTAAACTGGATATGCCTTCGCTGAATATTTCTTGGGAGCAGCTTTTTTTACCATGCATCAACTTTGAAAGTGAAATACGTTGTGCTTTGATGAATTTTTATGGTCTGGGACAAGTGAAGTCATTATATTAGTTATTAAAAGCCAAACTAACATCTGATAACACAAATCAAATTTAAAACGCTAAAAAAAATTAGCGCTACCCCGCCGCATTCATGTTTGCGGTTTTCCCACCAAAAACCTGTACAGGTTCGCAACACTGAGGAACATCATTGGATTAACGTGTGAAAAACAGGCGAGTGCGTACTTGTGTACAACTTTGCTATCAACTTTGAGCGGCGAAAAGCGGCGCAATCCACACAGCGTTGTACTAATGGTGCTCAGATTGAGCAATTAACGGTTAATTAAAGTGAAATACGTTGTGCTTTGATGATTTTTTATGGTCTGGGACAACTCTTGGTAAAAGCAATCATGTTTTCTAAACGATCTTCGTAATATATCAATCTAAAATTCAATATATTTTGAAAAATTGTGGTTTTTGACCTACCAAATAGTTACACTTTTTGGGCCGTGCCTTTTGTACACAGACACAAAACGTGCCATAAATGACGTCATGATGACGTGACAGACACAAACAATCCAAATTGCACATCTACAATATTCAACAAGTCTATAACTGAAAAGAAAATTAAGATCGGTTGTAGGCTTCCTGAGATAAGCTGGAGACAAGAATGCTCAATTAATTATTCACACTGCTGTCTTATGGTTAATTAATTAATAATTATAATTTTATGATATCGTTTAGCTAAGTCAAGACACAAGCTTTAACATGATATAGAATTTAACTTATAATGATAATTCAAAGAACGGCATTTTGTGCGCAGAAAAGTCATGTGTTAAGTCAATAGGGTTTTGGGGGAAATAAAGAATAATAATAATAATAAAAAAAAATAAAAATCTCGACAGAAACAATAGCTGTTCCGACTGATAGTCGGAACAGCTAATAAAAAAAAAAAAAAATCTCGACAGAAACAATAGCTGTTCCAACTGATAGTCGGAACAGCTAATAAAAAAAAATAAAAATCTCGACAGAATCAATAGCTGTTCCGACTGATAGTCGGAACAGCTAATAATAAAAAAAAATAAAAATCTCGACAGAAACAATAGCTGTTCCGACTGATAGTCGGAACAGCTAATAAAAAAAAATAAAAATCTCGACAGAAACAATAGCTGTTCCGACTGATAGTCGGAACAGCTAATAAATAAATAAAACTTCAAGATTGCCCGGGATTTGGGTAAGGCGAGCCAGGGGTCAACACCACACACGGTGTGAACCTGGGGCCTAGTTAAGGGGTTGGGGAAATTACCCAATGATATAATGATATAGTTGATAACAATGACGTATCTCATCGTAATAATTTCAAATTCATTTGAATTAGGCTACCATTAACTGATCTTCTTATGACCACACTGTAAAATCAACTTTCATTGTTTTTACCGTTTTCAAAGCCTATCTGGTAACACTTTCATAAAGTGTTTTGGTGTTAATCCTCTATGAACCATAACACTTTTATTTAACACTTCTAAGTGTTTATAAATTTAGACAGTGTCAATGATAGAACAAGCTGTTGCATAGAATATATAAGCAATAAAGTTGCAATCGTAAAATTAGCTTTGAACATTAGTATAGGGGTCAATGCAAAATGCAACACCATGCACAACGACCTGTATACAACAGTCACAGTACTGTCACATAACACTTAAACTAGGACTTGCGTGAAATTGTGGCGAGTTGAAGCTCTAATTACCGCGAGTGAACTTCAGCTGTGCAGAGTGAAATATTTTCGACGAATACCGCAACCGATTTGGACTAAGGTACTGAAAAAACCCACCGGGTGCAGTTAAGAACAATTTGATATTCAGCCCATGAAGCCATGGTGTCACACTCTCACGGGGGATTTAGTCCCTCGGTGAATCTGTTCCCATACGGTGAATTGTGTAGACATTTCGTCAGATTTCGTCCACTTCCTTCAGCCCATGTTTATTTGCCGTATGAGGGACATTAACACCGGCGGACAAAATCCCCTATGACACCAGCACCAAGTATAACGAGTAA
This sequence comes from Marthasterias glacialis, assembly GCA_911728455.2. Classification (NCBI taxonomy): domain Eukaryota; kingdom Metazoa; phylum Echinodermata; class Asteroidea; order Forcipulatida; family Asteriidae; genus Marthasterias; species Marthasterias glacialis. Next base: position 9,214,278 of record OU452235.1, read on the forward strand.
CACTTACCTTGGTGTTGTGTTCTTTCAGTCAAGCCTTCTTGGTTCCTCTTGCCGATAAGATGCAAAGTTGTTATGAGCATTACAGATGACACAGCTCGTTTTAAATACTGCTGTATTTCCATTCCAGGGACCAGAAAATCACATTGGGTTTTGATTGACAATCGATGAGCTGTCAATCATACATAGACACACCGATTGACGGAAGTGACTTTACTCTATCACTGGTTTGAATGAGGCTGTGTGTGTTTTGAATAAGGGTCCATTGTGCCATACTATCATAACATGGCTGTCGTGTCTGTTTCCATATATATCCGCCTTACGACGTTGTGCTTTTTGATTGTTTCCTGTACCAGCATCCTTTCACTCCCGCTCATGACGTCATTATGTTAAGGTTGTCAAATCAAGAGTTAAAGTGCAAGTTTTTCTAATAAAACCGTTTACATATAAAGTGGTTACTCGATAGTAAGAAGTACAGTGCAACAATGACGTCATTATGTTAAGGTGTCAAATCAAGAGTTAAAGTGCAAGTTTTTCTAACAAAACCGTGTACATATAAAGCGGTTACTCGATAGTAAGAAGTACAGTGCGACAATGCGTCCTGTCCCGTGATTCATTTTTTTATTTTATCTAAGTACACCAAGAACGTAGCTATAGTGACGCATTTCTCTTAAATGTTTCCACGATTACTACGCCTCTGGTGTTAATTTTTATCACAACTTGTAATGTAGGATGTCATGTCAGGCAAATTCGGGCACTGAACTCAATTGCTGGTTATTTCACTGATGGTTTAAAGTGGGTGCCATCGAGTCAGGACCTTGCCGGGGGGGGGGGGGATTGACTGGGGTATGGTAAAATCACCTCCACCCCCGATGTGTTTCTTTTTTATCTCACAACCTTTTGACCTTTTTAGGCAATCTGCTGGTCAAATCAAGAAGTGATGAAAAGTGTGTCCACACAGTATGTCACATCGTGGTCTGGAATACGACATTGGCTGACTGGCTTGCACTGGAGAGAGTAGTCAGGTCAGCTGCACGTATGGACCAGTGTTGCAGTCAAGACCGGCCGTACGAGACAGAGACCAAGACCGAGACCGATACACTTAGGTGAAAGATCTGACTCGATCGGTCCAACAGGACTTGAACAAACAAAAGCCATTGATATTACAAATAGATTTAACAACCACTTTGCCAGTATTGGTCGTACTCTGGATGGTTTGTTTGACAACACTTTTAACAACTATCTCGATAATTTTACTGCTAGTTACTTCAAATGTCATTTAAACCCCTTATTTCCACTCCTCAGTTTGAAACTTTTGCAGCAAATTCCCACTGGTAAAGCTTTTGGATTAGATGGAATAAACGGTCATTTTCTAAAATCTGGAGCCACTGTTTTAGCTAAACCTTTGACCAAGATTTTTCAGCTTAGCGTAGAAAGTGGAACTGTACCTGAGGAGTGGAGAATGACCAAAGTTACGCAAAGAAAAAAAAACCCAGTAAAATCATGTGACCCAAGGTCAAACAAATGGTTGCCATGACAACAGCTAAACCCCGGCATAATTTTTTTTCCAATATGATTCTAGATATATTTTTGGAAAAGTCAAAATTTCGCGTTTATCGGCGTAAGAGTTAAAAAGTTACCGAAAAAAATGGTGGGGGCATATTGTGCCTTCCCCGGTCTTGATAGGGTTAAACTGTGTAGGATCGATGCATTAACCTCACGATCTTAAAGTACAGGCTGATATAGTCTTTGTATCATTCACAACCAGAATGGTTGATATTTAATGTTCAGACAGTAGGACAGTGGACTATAATGCCATCATGGTCACCTGATATCGTATTACAGGCTAGCATAGTTTATTTATAATTTAAATCAACACTGGGTGACATTCAATGGATATGCAGAAGGAGGGTTGACTGTGTATTTTATTGACACTGTCACCACATGATATCGTATTACAGGCTAGCATAATTCATCTAACAATCAAAAGCAGAATTGATGATATTGAAGGTTCAGGTAGTAGGAGGGTTGACCGTGTACTGTTTAGTTGCATTCACCAAATGGCATCATACTGCAGTCTGGTATCCTAATGTGTCGTTCAAAACAGCAATAGGTGATATTTAATTCGGCGGCAATGCGACAGCACGACGCGACTATACGACGGCACGACGCGACAATGGGACGGTACGACGCGACAATGCGACGGTACGACGCGACAATGCGACGGCACGATGCGACAATGCATGGGATTTGTTCCAATGGTCTATCACTGGTTGTCTCTGTCAACCGTTTGGACGCATTACACGCTTCTCTGGCCTCAACCATTCTTACAATATAACAGTTCCGAAAGGCAGTTCGAAGATGTACTCTTCAATTTGTTTCGTTTCTTTCACGCATTGCTTCACTGTGGAACTTTATTACCCGTATCCTGTTTTGCTGCGAGCGAGAATCTCTCTCAATTTAAGCAGAATGTTAACAGTTTTCTTCTGCCCTAATTTCCTATGCTGTATTTCTCTTTTCTTTGTAGCCCTCACCTATGATAACAAAAATAAAAACAATAAAGACGTGTTTTGTTTGGGTGGTTCGACGATGTCGACGTATTTTGTGGTGAGGACTGTATTGCGATGATTCTTAGTATGGGATTCCGTCAGGAACAGGCAGTTCGAACTCTCAAAGCTAGCATGGTATCTTTATTTTCAATACGGGTGACTCAAATAAAAGTGCGCCCTCTTTTGGTTGACCAAAAACTGTCTTTGTCACAGTCTTGAAACCTTAACCCTTTTTTAAATGGCTGACATATGTCAAAAACAAACATTCAAAATATGACCATTTTACGTCGTATAAACACACAAAATGCTACCTGCTGCTTTGCAAACCACTACAAAAGTTAAGCAATCGGGTTGATACGGCTTGCGCTGTAAGTCAACTAAAACTTGTGTGAACATTTCCCCATGATGCATTGCCGAAATGATCTGTCCGGGGCAGACTGTACAGCACGCACTGTATTATCGTAAACTTAACCTTTCGAAAGGTTGTGGAGTGTCGAGGCCAAGCGGTCTAGTATATCGGACTCAAATTCTGGTGTTTGGGTCCCGGCCATGGCACTTGTGTCCTTGAGTAAGACACTTCACATCAATTGCTGAGTCCTTAGGATGGGATGTTAGCCGTAGGCCCCGTGTTGCTTAATGCATGTAAAAGAACCTAGTACACTTATCGTTACGAGAAGGGGTTTGCCACGTGTTTCTGGTTTGGTTGGCTGCAGATGAAAATGACGGATATATGAGGAACATCTGACGTCCAAAACCCACCGCCAAAAATTGTACTAGTCCGGCGAGATTAGCAGCTTCTTAAAGGTAAGTTTTGAATTTTGCAGTTCTGAAAGATTTCCGCCCTAGAAACGGGCTCCCACATCTAGGACTCTGTATCTGTAAAAAAGTCTCTAGTGGAAATGTACATAGCGCCCTCTATTGACAGTTTTTCCCACATGATTCCAATCACTTGCTAAATCTCCATGTTTTTTTTATCAATGTTCTCAATAATTCGTCAAAATCACCTAAAATCACTGATTAATCCTTGTCCATCAACCAGTATATTCCCGCCCCGTGCGTGCAGTATAAAAGTGAGAAGGACCTTTATTATTTTATTGGTTCATAAGATGGGCTATTGAAAGTAATTGGGGACTTGTTTATAATTTACATGGGTTGCTTGGGAAATTTGTTATTCATCAGTTATGAATACCTTGCCAAAGTTGTTGATTATACTATATATATTTCTTGCCATTTGGGGTCTAATATCATTCCATTTCTTCTGAAAGTTTACCTGCCAGTTGTTGAGTATTGACAAGTCAGCATAGCGCCCTCTGTTGACACACTGTTTTGTTGTTGCTGAAGTTACATGGAGTAGTAAACTCATGTCAGATACTTTGTTTAAATAAACCTGTTGTTATTGTTCTAAAGAAGGTCTCGTTTCACCATTCATTGATATTGTGAATGTGGCAGCGGAGGTAGAACTCCTCGCTGCATAAGAACTGAAACTAGCGACTGAATAACTTGGTCTGGAAATCCGCTGCAAAGTTTACAGATTTTCGCCAACGCTATGGTATGTACATATTACATTCTACATGTTGTTTGACATGATGTACGGCGATAAGTACAACTACAGTGTAACGAACTTTTAGTACTGTTACTTCATACTTCAAGCTTCGATTACAAAATTATTCAGCTGATTAAATAAGTGTCGAAATGGCTACAGCAAAACCAGTCAGTGGGATCAAACCTCCACAACCTCCAGATTTTAGGGCTATGAAACACCTCTCTGAGAATTGGAGACTATTCAAGCAAAAGTGGATGAACTATGCCGTGATCACCAACCTCGCTGCTCATGAGCAGGTATACCAAGTAGCTCTATTACTGCATACACTTGGTGATGAAGGGCTGAACATTTATAATGGTTTTCAGTTTGACACTGACGACAACGCTCGCACTACAGAAGAAATTCTCGTAAAGTTTGACTCTTTCGCTGTAGGGGAAGTAAACGAGACATAAAATTATGAGAGGTTCCTGTTTAACAAAAGGGACCAAAAGGAGGGTGAATCAGTTGAATCCTTCCTAGCAGCTGTTCGCAGCCTCATGAAAACATGCAATTATCATGCAGACTCGCAGGACTCCATTCTCAGGGACCGTATTGTCCTAGGAATCCGTGAACAGGAAACACAAAAACTGTTGCTTCGTGAGCCCAAGCTAACACTAGAATTGTGTGTAAACATCTGCAAGGCAGCTGAGAATGCAAACACACAAGGGAAAGTATTGAGACCAGAATCAGTTGATGTTTCCTCTGTAAAGAAAGTCAGTGGCTCACAACAGAAATCAACTTCGAAGCAGAAGCCATGGAAACCTACTACCAAATCTAAGCCATCCACTGAGCGAAACAACACATCCTTTTTGACACCTGGAAAGCGCGAGTGTAACTACTGTGGTCGAACACATGTGATGAGAAAGACTGACTGTCCAGCGTGGGGCAGAACATGTTCTAATTGCAATGGAAAAAATCACTTCAAGGCCAAGTGCAAGAAAACGAAGGTGCATACTGTATTTGAGAAGGCAGAATCTTATGCAGATTCCGATAATGAATATGACTATGATGCATACCTCGCAAATGTGCACAGTAAAAGGCACAAGATCCTCACAGCCAAGTTAGCAGTAAACGACTGTCACATTCGCTTTCAAATGGACACAGGTGCAGACGTCAATACTATCTGCCAGCTGATTTGTTCGTAAAGAACAAGTTCAACCGACTAAAGTAAAATTAGTCATGTGGAATGGCACAAAAGTTAAGCCTCTAGGGGAAACTAGGATCCCCATCACGAATGTCTGCACTGGTGAACAACATAGTGCTGTCTTTATCGTTGTGCCAAATGATCTCAATTGCCTACTGGGTTTGAAAACCATGACTGAGATGCACCTAATAACAGTGAACGAAGATCGCTTCGTTGCGGGCGTAACCAGCCAGACAAAGCAGCCTATCGGTGACTTTGGGGTAGCTAGCCTCCAAGTTGATCCAACGATTAAACCACGTACGTTGCCTAGTCGTAAAGTACCGGTAGCACTCAAAGGCGATGTCCAAGCGGAACTGAACAATCTTGTGGAACGTGGTGTACTTATCCCTGTGACAGAGCCTACACAGTGGGTAAGTCAAATGGCTGTTGTCCGAAAAGCAAATGGCAAACTCAGAATTTGCATCGACCCGCAACCCCAAAATGAAGCTCTCATGAGAGAACACTATAAATTGCCTACTGTCGATGACGTATTGCCAATGCTACATGATGCTAAAGTATTTAGCAAACTCGACGCAAAGTGCAAGGTGCCAAATGACGCACGCCCATATTATGATATGAGAGATGTTTTGAGTTATGAAGATGAAATCATTCTGAAAGGTGAGACAATCTTGATTCCAAAATGTCTGCGGCGAGACATTCTGAAGAGATTACACTCTGCCCACATGGGCTACAACAGTATGATTCGTCGTGCACGATCCCTCGTTTTTTGGCCCAACATGGCCAAAGATATCAAGCAGCTTGTAGATACCTGTGAACCTTGTCAAGAACTTAGACCGCGAAACCCGAGAGAGACACTCAAACCTCAAAATGATGGAAATGGTCCATGGGACAAAATCGCAAGTGATCTTTTTGAGGCAAAAGGTCGACAATACGTAGTAACCATTGATTACTATTCAAAATTCATCGAAGTGGATCATTTGCAGACAACTACAAGTGCCAAATTGATCTCTGTCTTCAAAAAGCAGTTTGCACGATTTGGAATTCCGAGAGTGCTTACCACGGACTCTGGTTCGCAATACACATCCACAGAATTCCAGCAATTCCTGAGAAACTGGGGAGTTGTTCATGTTCAGTCCTCCCCAGGACACCATAGTGCGAATGGCAAAGCTGAGAGTGCTGTCAAAGTTGCCAAACATCTCATTCTGAAAGCAAGCAAAACTGGAACAGACCCAAACATTGCGTTATTGGAGCAGCGCAACACCCCGCGTGTAGACACAGGCAAGAGCCCAGCTGAGATGATGTTTTGTTACAAACCTCGCACAATGCTCCCCTGTGTCAAGAAGGATAAACGCCCACCAGATGTTGTGAATAAGAAACTCAAGCATAGAAAGGTTGTGAAACAGTACCACGATCGCAGAGCTCATGATCTGCCACAACTACAAACTGGCCAAACAGTTTATTTTGAGCATAAGGAAAGAGACCAGTGGATCCTTGGAAAAGTTGTGGAAGTGGTAGGTGAACGCACTTATCTAGTAGAAGGACAAAACAATGGTCTCTACCGTCGAAACCGAGTACAACTCCGTCCAACTAAGGTTGAAATGCACAAACACACACCACCAGTGTGGGTCCCAAGTACCAGCTCTGGAACCACACCACTCCCTCTCAAAAACCCACAGAGCGACTCCCAGGAGAAGGTCAGACCAAAGCCGGACAATGACCCTGTCCCCATCCCTAAACCCGTATCCGTCCCTCATGCTCAGACTGCTCATGCTCACCCACCCGTTACTGAACAGACTTTACGGAAAAGTGACCGGGCCCGTAAAGAACCAAACTATCTGAAGGATTTTGTTCGCAAATAACTGTTTGAGATTTCTACTGCTACAAATAGTTGATAAGTAATGGACTCTGTTTAAAAAAGAAAAAGGAAAAAAAACAGTTTTTTTTTTTTTTTTCTTAAACAACCACCATTGTAAGGAACAGAACATTATTTTATTACTGGTTCACTACTGGATGGACAAATTTTTTATTTCATGGCCACTAGTGAGAACACAAATTTTAGTTTCACTGTATTTCTTCCTCTTCCAAGCCTCACGGAAAAACAAACAAGCAATGAAAAAAAAAAAAAAAAAAAGGGAGGATGTTGAGTATTGACAAGTCAGCATAGCGCCCTCTGTTGACACACTGTTTTGTTGTTGCTGAAGTTACATGGAGTAGTAAACTCATGTCAGATACTTTGTTTAAATAAACCTGTTGTTATTGTTTTAAAGAAGGTCTCGTTTCACCATTCATTGATATTGTGAATCTGCTACCAAACCAAGCAACACCAGTAAAGTTACCATCCTAGTTATTACGCCTACCCTATTATGGGATTATTTTTGGGTTATAGTTGATCCTGTTCCTGTTATAGATTATTGGTGTAATTTGAAGTCTTTACTGTTTCCACGTAATAATCTGCGCCTGTAATTTATTTAAACTCATTAGGAGTTATTGTTATTTTATTGTAGAACCACGGGTAAAGCTCACACTGGTAACACTCCCTATAAAACGACTCCAATAAATAATTCAAAGAAGTTAATCACTGGTCTGGTTGTCACATTTTTTCATGGTCCTTCGAGCCGGATTCGAACCAGCGACCTATGGATAACAATCGAGTTCAACCATCCAGAACATCTCGACCCCCTCAACACCTGCAGGAGTTCGTGATGGACAGCCTCTCCGACAGCCATACCGGTGATGATTCTAAATCAAATAAACATTCCTCCAATCGAAGTCAAGGCAGTTCCAAAGCAGAGTCAATCCACGAATGCCAGCATTCCTCTAACCGAAGTCATCAGCCAAGCCCAGAATCCAGCAATAGAAGTTGGCACGCCTCTAATCGAAGTCAAAGTCTCAGCTCCAGACGAGAGTACAGACTACCAAGCCGGCACTCTTCAAGACGAAGTTCTGGCTCGAATCAGTCTATTCTAGAATCTCACACACATCAGCCCTGAGTGATGCCAATTCTGCCAAACTTCGAGCTCTTCGTAAGAAAACGGAGTATGAGGAGTTGCAACGTCAGTTGGAGGAGGATGAGGCTGCTGATAAAGAATTGCAGATAATAGATGGTCAAGCTCGGAAAGCCCGTCTCCAGGCCGAAGAAATAGAACGGAGTGCCTTGAGAGACCGTGAAAACCTGACAAAGAAATTATCCCGCCAAAGAAGATTGAGGATTGCCCAGCAATAAATGGCTGAGGCAAATGCTATCAGTACCCTAATAGATGATACATGTGCTTCCTCACCACTGAAAGGCAGTCACATCATTGACACCCAAGCCAATGCACCCACACCTGCTCCTGAGACAACCAGTCACATCTCACCTAAGCAAGATCTTATTCGTTCAGCAGAGGACTCTCCCCCTTACCATCTTCACCAATTACCATACCTTCTCCGTCAGAACCACCGGCACCCACAGTCATGGATCTCCTTGTTACCTCATCACATGGTATTCCAAAGCCGACTCTGCCTAAATTCTCTGATGGGAAGGACAAGGATTTTGCCTTATTGAAGATGGTTTTGGAGAATCTTCTGGACGTGCACCCGCATCTCACCGAACACTACAAGTTCCAGGTGATGATTGACCGTCTGGGGGGGGGGGCAAGCTCAGAAACTAGCCAAAGCGTTCATGTATTCCAAGAAACCATACACTGATGACCTGTCTCCACTGAAAGATAAATATGGACAGCCCCGACAACTGCTACAAAGTGAAATCCGAGCCATTATGTCGACTCCTTAAATTAAGTATGGAGACACCAATGCCCTTTGCGAGTTCTTCCTCGATGTATTGTCCTTGGTAGGGATGCTGAAGGCCCTAGAGGGTGAGGATGACGTGGAGTGGAAGTGCGGATCGCACGTAGATCGACTTCTGAGTAAGTTGGCCCCAAGCTACAGGAATAGCTTCATGGAACATTGTCTTAACAAAGGCATACTTAAACCCAACTCCAGTCAAACCTACACACTTACCCAGTTCTCCCGGTGGCTCCGGGTCAAGTCCCAATATCAGAGTTTTGCGCACAGAGCAGTGTCCGGCGATGAGCCAGTGAATCCCACTTCCTATAGACGACAAAGCCATCAGCAGCCCCAGAAGAAGGAAACTCCAACTGCTGTATTCCTGTCAGAGTCCAATCCCAAGGCTAAATCCAAGAATAAACCTAAGCCATTCTGCCCCTTCTGTGATAGCAAGGAACACTATCTTGGAGGATGCCCTGAGTTGAAGAAGCTAGATACTGACCACATCGTCAGTTGGATCCAGGGGAAAGGACGCTGCTGGAAATGCGGCCGAGCACATAAGCCTGAGGAGTGTACCCTGAAAAAACCTTGCCACTCATGTAAAGAGGTTCACCTTACAGTACTACATGATGCCGCTCAGAAGGCTACCAGTCATGTTTACTGGATACAAACCTCCAACCAGGAAGTCTTCATAGACAAACCCACTCGTCCGCACAACGTCATGTTAAAGGTGGTACCAATTCTCCTTCATGGTCCAGCGGGTACTCTGGATACGTATGCAATCCTTGATGATGGTTCAGAGCGAACCATGCTACTTCAGTCAGCAGCAGATAAACTACAGCTCGGAGGAAAACCAGAGACCATGCTCCTACGGACAATCCGTGATGACATTGTCGAATGCCATGGTCAATCTTCATCCTTCCAGCTGTCTCCCAAACATCAGCCTGATGTGAAGTTCACCATCTCCCGAGCCTTCTCTGCCAGTAACCTGTGTTTATCCGAGTATACCTATCCAGTGGAAACTCTACAGCAACAGTACAACCACCTCCGCAGCCTGCAGCTACCACAACAATCCAGAATGCATGTCCAGTAATACTCATTGGCTCTGACTATACAGAACTCATCGTCCCAATACAACCCTTCACATTTGGTCCTCATGGAGCACCAGTCGCAATCAACACAAAGCTTGGTTGGACCATCCAAGGACCGGTTAAGATTGGGAGGAAGCTGCCAGAGCACAAAGTCTTCATAACTTCATTGTTTTCCCCAACAGACGACCTTTTCCAACACGTGGAGAGACTCTGGCAAGCAGACGTTCTACCATATGTCAGCGAGAGGCATGTTACACGCTCAAAGCTGGATCAACAAGCTGTTCAGTTGGCTGGAGGAGAAAACAATCCGGATGGAGGTTGAAGGGATACAACGCTACGCAACCCCTCTTCTTCGAATCAGTGATGGCGTCCGATTCAACGCACCTAAAGAGGCAGTTCTTCCCACCCTCAGGCGGACAGAGAAGCGGCTTTGAAAACATCCAGTGTTGGCTCAGAACATAATGAGCTTATCACCATGCTAGTTGACTCGGGCCATGTTCGAAGAGTGAAAGCAGATGAAGCAGCCAAATCAAAAGAGTCATGGTTCATTCAACATCTCACTGTTCATCACAACGGGAAGTATCGCCTTGTATTTGATTGCTCATTTAGGTATGACAGCCTAGTTCTAAACGAACATCTACTGCCTGGTCCGTCCCTTGGTGCTTCCCTAGTTGGCGTATTACTACGCTTCCGTCAGATGGATGTGGCAATCTCTGGAGACATCAAGGCCATGTTCCACCGGGTGAGGTTACTGCCTAGTGAAAGATCACTGTTTCGTTTCCTGTGGCGAAACCTAGATGTAAACACTGAACCTACAACCTACGAATGGCAAGTCCTGCCATTTGGATCTACCTGTAGTCCCTGCTGTGCAAGCCTTGCCCTGAGAAAGCATGCATCTGCCCATCGCAATGACTACACTGAAGTTGCCAACTCGATAGACAAGTCTTTATTCGTTGATAACTGCTTGGATAGCGTCCCTGATGGTGCAAAAGCCAAGTCCCTTCTAAATAAGATGCGAGAGCTGCTGGCCAGCGCAGGATTTGAAATTCGTCAGTGGGCTAGTAACTTTCCCTCAATGGTAGAAAATCTCACACCCGAAGCTCAATCTGATGGTTGTGAACTTTGGCTGACCTCTCGTGAGATAAATTCACCTGAACCAACACTTGGTCTGCAGTGGAATTGCAGCACAGACAAATTGCAGTACCGGAGCCACAAAATTGACTACGAGTGTCTAAACATGCGGAACATGTACCGAATCCTGGCCAGCCAATACGACCCGATTGGTTATCTCACCCCTTTTACAGCACGAGCAAGAGTAATCATCCAGGAGTTGTGGAAAACAAAGCGCTGCTGGGATGATGCCCTGGAGAGTGGTTTCCAGATAAGTGGCAAGCATGGGAAGATGAACTACCTAATCTGACAAGCATCCAGTTATCCCGCTGCTACACCCCACCTTCCGTATGTCAGACTGCAGTTGGTCGTCAGCTGCACGTGTTCTGCGACGCTTCAGAGAGAGTTTATGGAGCTGTGGCCTATCTCCGTACCAACGATATCAGTAGCAACGTCCTACTATCCATGCCTCGATTGGAACTTTCTGCAGCCTTAGCAGGAGCCCAACTTTTTGATCTACTTCAGAGGGAGCTTACTCTACCAATTGATGATGTTGTACTATGGAGTGACTCCACTGCTGTCCTTGCCTGGCTGCAGTCCGAGTCCTGTAGGTACAAGGTGTTTGTGGGAACGCGAGTTGCAGAAATTCAGACCCTTACTGATGTCCAACAGTGGCGCTATGTTGTCACTTAAAACAATCCAGCAGATGATCTCACTCAAGGCAAGACTCTCCTTGAGCTTAGCAGGGCATCTAGATGGAGGGATGGACCCCCTTCCTCCTGTCTTCATCAGATACCTAGCCGGCTCATCCTCCTTCACAAACTGAAGATGAGACAGAGAATAGAAAGTCGACGTTCTGCGGTATGGCTACCATGCAGCCAGCTAACATTCCTGATCCATCTCAGTATGACACCTGGGACGACCTCATCTTGGCTGTCAAGCAAACCCTTGATGGGGTGGCCAACACCGCTAAGCCTCCTGAGTTAACAGCCGATGAAAGATCAAAGATAGAGTTGCTACTTTATCAACACGCCCAATATGACAGCTTCCCTGAAGAGCTGGCCGCCCTCAAGGTAGACAAGGACCTTCCTCGCAATAGTAGACTACTACAGCTTGCCCAAGAGTATGATGTATCCGGTGGTCTTATTCGAGTAGGAGGGCGTCTCAGACGATCCGAGGACATCCCTGCGGATACTAAACACCCAATTGTGATGGGTCCAGCGCACCCTATTGTTAAGCTGATTATCCAGGATTATGATGGGAGAACCTTACATTATGGACCGGAACAACTACTTGCAGAGATTCGTCGTACCTTTTGGGTTCTGCGGGGAAGGGAGGCCATCCGCAAACATCAACGAAGGTGCCTCAACTGCCAGAAGTGGCGAGCTCAACCCCATGTTCCCAGAATGGGCGATCTTCCACCATCACGTCTTCGCCTGTACAAGCCAGCGTTCTACTTCACCGGAGTGGATTGTTTCGGCCCCATGATGGTTAAAATCAGACGGCGTTCGGAGAAACGATGGAGAAATCATCTTTGAGTGTATGACCTCACGTGCCGTTCATCTCGACCTACTAGACAGCATCGATAGTGACGCCTTCCTCATGGCCCTCAGACGATTTATCTCCCGAAGAGGCAAGCCTTATGAGCTGCTGTCAGACTGTGGCACAAACTTTAAAGGAGGTGACGCTGAACTACAAGAGGCATTGTACTCCATGAGTCCCACTCTACAGAAAGAGCTAGCCAAACAACAAGTGCGGTTCAGTTTCAATCCCCCGAAAGCCCCACACTTTGGAGGAGTATGGGAAAGGGAAATAAAGTCAGTCAAGGATGGTCTTCGAGTTACTCTGAACGATCAGACTGTCTCTGAGGCTGTTCTACGGACAGTGCTCATCGAAGTAGAGGGCATCTTAAACTCAAAACCACTTGGATATGTCTCATCTGACGTAGCCAACCTTGACCCAATCACTCCAAACCTACTGCTGTTGGGCCGACTGGATACATCATTACCTCAAGTTGTTTACCCGGCAAAAGATCTACTAGGCAGACGTCGCTGGAAACACAGTCAGGTGTTAGCTGAAAACTTCTGGTCTCGCTTCATACAGTTCTACCTCCCCACTCTCCAGAAGCATCAGAAATGGCAAAGGGACACCATTGAGCTGAAGCCTAATGATTTTGTCATGATAGTCGACCAGAACCTACACCGAGCCCAGTGACCAATTGGGAGAGTAGAAAAAGCCTTCCCAGGAGTTGATGGACGTGTTTGCACTGCCAATGTGCGCTTAAGGAAAATGTGTATACCCGTCCAGTTGCTCGGCTAATCCGACTTCCAGAACTGCCAGATGATGAAACACCAGTTAAGGCCTGATTGAGGACTAAAGACACCTAGAGCCATTTTAGCAAGTAAATTTAGTACCCAAATTTAGGGGCGGCTGTAAAAAAGTCTCCAGTGGAAATGTAAATAGCGCCCTCTATTGACAGTTTTTCCCACATGATTCCAATCACTTGCTAAATCTCCATGTTTTTTATCAATGTTCTCCAATAATTCGTCAAAATCACCTAAAATCACTGATTAATCCTTGTCCATCAACCAGTATATTCCCGCCCCGTGCGTGCAGTATAAAAGTGAGTAGGACCTTTACTATTTTATTATTTTATTGGTTCATAAGATGGGCTATTGAAAGTAGTTGGGGACTTGTTTATAAATTACATGGGTTGCTTGGGAAATTTGTTATTCATCAGTTATGTTACACAATAGTAGTGTCGTTACTGAATACCTTGCCAAAGTTGTTGATTATACTATATATATTTATCGCCATTTAGGGGTTCTAATATTATTCCATTTCTTCTGAAAGTTTACCTGCCGGTAAAGTTACCATCCTAGTTATTACGCCTACCCTATTATGGAATTATTTTGGGGTTATAGTTGATCCTGTTCCTGTTATAGATTATTGGTGTAATTTGAAGTCTTTACTGTTCCATGTAATAATCTGCGCCTGTAATTTATTTAAACTCATTAGGATTTATTGCTCTTTATTTGTAGAACCACGGGTAAAGCTCACACTGGTAACACTCCCTGTTAAACGACTCCAATAAATAAATCAAAGAAGTTAATCACTGGTCTGGTTGTCACATGTTTTCAGTATCTGTGCACAGAGGAAGAGTCCTATATATGGCTAATGCAAACACAACTCTATAATACTCTCAGTAAAGTAATGAGCGCTTGGAGACGCGAGTGACATGCGGTTGAATGCGTGCTTGCCAAAGTAAAGCAAAATCTCAAGATGGCGGCCGACGATACAAAGTTTACAATTAATGTGACGAGATTGGGTGGACCGACACAAGTCTAATCTGCCCTTGGTAGGGCGGTGTTTATTTCGCTTTTCGCCCTTGTGTCAAGACTACGATCCCATTCAACACGCATGCGCGTGAAGGAATTACACACATGCTAGGCTATTCAGTAATCACAAATGCTATTCATTCAACGTAAAGACGATCAGTTAATAAACATACCCAAACACTAAATTCTTGTTTATCATTAAGTTGGTTTATTAAACAATAAGAATCAGCTTAGGTTAAACCATAGAGCAAACGAAAACTGTATATATTAGGCTCCTCTGAAATAATTCTGCCTGATATTCCAGAAAATTTGAGAAATGGGTAAGATGAAAACCCTCTTTTGTTTCTTATGACTTTTTTGAACGTTTTTTTTTATTACTTTTTTTCTGTGACTTAGAAATGTTATCTCAAACAGGGACATGTTAATTAACACAAAGTGTGGATGCAGGTTGTTAAGCTTCACCAAAAGAGTATAATAGTTTTAAGAGCGGCCAATGTGACACTGTGAAATAGGTTTTTAAGGGAGCACATGACATAGACCTAGTCCTAGTGTTGTGCATACTGAATGCTGTATGGCAATTTGTAATGTTACACTATACTGCCACTGGGCAGGTTAAATTAGTGTTTGTTATTTCTGAAACTAACATTTAACAGTCGTGTACTGTCGTGCTTTTACAAGGTGAAACAAGGGGGCCACACAACAAATCAGGGAAACGTTTCCGTATCTCTTCGACCGCCACTTCATCTAATCTCCCCTATAGGACTATGTTTATAATTCTATCCTTTACCTGTTTGGAAAGCTAGAGAATGTACACAGTGAGAAAAAGTGGTGGTTTACGGTGGCCCACAACTGTCACGGCAAAAGCAAAAGGGCCACGGCAAAAGCAAAAGGGCCACGGCGAAAGCAAAAGCGCCACGGAAAAAGCAAAAGCGCCACGGCAAAAGCAAAAGGGCCACGGCAAAAGCAAAAGCGCCACGGCAAAAGCAAAAGCGCCACGGCAAAAGCAAAAGGGCCACGGCAAAAGCAAAAGCGCGATGTAGATATGGGTTAAAGGTCGAATTTGGCTACGGTGTAGTAAATATTTAACACGGACGGTGTGCAGTTGATCCTTGACCTGCATAACGTTCACACATTAGTTCAGGTCCCACGTTAAGGCAGGAAACGCAGCCTGCTGACATTCACTTTTGAAACTCTTCGAAAACTTTTGTAGCAACTGTTAATAGAGAGAAGAGTGAAATCATACATAGCCGTGGAAAAGCAAGTATGACCATGAAAAACAGTTCAGTTCGCATCACAGAGAGGCTTTTGAAGGACAAGCAAAGAAAAAAAACATTGGCAGAGAGCACTCAATATGTTCAATATGTCAGTTTATATTCCTCTCTCTCTCTGTGATGTGTTCCTCTCCAGTTTTATTTTATTCCAGTTTGTTAGTTTGTTGTTTTGTCTGTCCTGACTCTTTTTTCCTGTCTGGGACGTCTCTGTGTGATTAGAGTTTTTTGCTTTGTTTACTTTATTGTTTACAGGCATTTCTAAACAAGACGGCACGGGTGCAAAACGAGACCAAACTATAAATGGAACAATTTTTTTTTTTTTTTGGGGGGGTGGGGGGTCAAGGGTGTGGAAAATCTAGGTGCCTTATGGACGCTGTTCTGCCTAATTAATCTTTGGCAATTGGCGTTTTGTGAGTGATGTGCGGGAAACTAATTCCGGTGCAACACAAACTGTTACAGGGCAGAAGTAAATGATAGGTCTTTTGTCTTCGGTATTGCCTTCGGTAGTTAACATCCCACGACTGGTTTGATATTTTTCATTTGATTGTTTTGTGTTGCCCAATTTTGTTATGGATTACATACTAGTAAAGTATAAATGTTTTGTGCTTTTTAATAATGTTTGTAAATCATGAGTTACTAAATACACTTGCCCATAAAATAGATTCTTGATCATTGTCCATTGTTTATAAACCATAAATCAATTGTCACTGTTTGTAAACCGTTTTGATTTTTAAACAATGGTAATATGGCGCTTTGGTCTCTAATATGGGACCTGAACTTGTGTGAACATTATGCAGGTCAAGAATACTGCACACCGTCCGTGTTGAATATTATTTTACTACATAGTCATATCACATGGTTCACCGTAACCAAATTCGACCTTTAACCCATATCTACATCGCGCTTTTGCTTTTGCCGTGGCGCTTTTGCTTTTGCCGTGGCGTTTTTGCTTTCGCCGTGGCCCTTTTGCTTATGCCGTGGCGCTTTTGCTTTTGCCGTGGCGCTTTTGCTTTCGCCGTGGCCCTTTTGCTTTCGCCGTGGCCCTTTTGCTTATGCCGTGGCGCTTTTGCTTTTGCCGTGGCGCTTTTGCTTTCGCCGTGGCCCTTTTGCTTTCGCCGTGGCGCTTTTGCTTTTGCCGTGGCGCTTTTGATTTTGCCGTGGCGCTTTTGCTTTTGCCGTGGCCCTTTTGCTTTTGCCGTGGCCCTTTTGCTTTCGCCGTGGCGCTTTTGCTTTTGCCGTGGCGCTTTTGCTTTTGCCGTGGCGCTTTTGCTTTTGCCGTGGCCCTTTTGCTTCTGCCGTGGCCCTTTTGCTTTTGCCGTGACAGTTGTGGGCCACCGTAGTGGTTGGATACGAACATTTTTCCCAAATCAGTACATGTAGGCTTAACGACACACTGTGTTTGTGTGTTAATAATGTAGAATGTACGTATTAAGTTGGCTGTGTACGTATGCATACGTCTACGTTGACAGGTTGACTTTATCTATACTAACTTTTCCAACGTAGCGCGTTTGGGTTTCGTAGTCTCTCTCAAGACCGGAATTGACACTGTTACTGCACAAAACCTGTCGCTGCGGTGTAAACAAAAAATACGCATCCGGTCGTGCCCGATGCTTTCGTCGCAGCGTGATTTCAGCTAGTGAACGAGCTAGAAGTGTTTTCCAGCGATCCAACAGTAGACGCGAAGCTCCGGTGTTACGGACTGAGTGAGGTTAGTTGCATGCTGTCTCCGACTAACTTCCTTTATTTGTAATCCCGTAAAATGTGTAACTTGCTGAGGGCAGTGTTCCGTAAAGCGATCCAGTGAGGACCGTGCCGGTAGGTTTTTAGTTGCGTAAATTGTTGCTTTACGATTGTGTGACAGTGATAACCCTGGAGTCAGCGGGGAGGTTAAAAAATAATCCACGTTACCAAATATGGTCATAAATTGTTTTTCATTGGGCCAATAAGGCCAAGATTCCATGTAGTCCTCACCCCTGGTTTACCCCACAAGCCTGTAGACTTCCATTAACCAGACCCTAACCACTGCAGAGTAAGGAGTGTTGAAAGACAGCAGCCACGTGTTTCAGTGCAGTGACCTTGTGCTAAGGATCCTTGGCACAGGGCTGTATGCTATTTGTGTAAACAGCTTGTGCGGCACGTGGATCGTAAATAACTTAAGTCTAACTCTTGAAAGGCACTCCAATTCGCCCCCACAGTGATTTATAATGGTTTTGGGCTTGCAGGGTGGGTTATTGACCTTAAAGTAAGGGTGAACGAAAGTTTATCCTCGTGGATCCACCTAAGTTGGTGATTAATGTGGCTGCTCCGAGGGTTTTAAGTAGCCTTTCAGAATAGTTGCGACGAAGTGGCAGCTAATAGTTGAGTTAACAGAGAACTTGATTGGCACAGGGTTGATCAGAGAGATTGACCGAGAGTGTTAACCATAGATGTTGACTAGTGGCTATTCATTATTAGTCGAGTAGTTCAACTTGGTAAGGAAACTTGGATAGAGACACTGAAAACAATCGGCGTGCTATTGCGCGTGCGTTTAGTTGCTAAATTTGCTCGATTATACTGGATCATTTTGCGTGAAGGATGCACTCAGGAAGACAAGGTTTGTTAAATGATTGTTAAAGGATTGTGAAAGGTTGATTTAAGGGATATATAGAGAAGGGGAATATAATTTCCACCAGAGAAGTGTGCCCAGGAGGAAAATAAAAAGAGAGATAAAACTCAGAGCTGTGTTTTGTGTCCATGTTCCTGTTAGTCTGTCCCACTGTAGTTATTTATGCTCTGCCCCAGAGTTCAGTCAGACAATCGGTAGCCAATCGGGCGGTAGATTTACACCCAAACGAGCTGGCATCCCTGGGCCCGAAACTGCTCGAAGTATTTCCCGGGTCTGAGTTACGATTTGGGTTTGGCATTCGAGGAACTTTCGACCCAGAGACTTCAAAACTTGAATGAGACTGGCGGGAAACCCGCCACAGTCACATCAATTTTGTTTGTGTTTTTTGGTTGGTTTGTTTGTTTGTTTGTTTGTTTCGATTATTTTTTGTAGCAGCCCGATTGTGAAAACATTTACTGGGGCTAATGTTGGTGGTGTAACACAGTTGGATGCAGATGTGCAGTTGCGTAGCTAGACATGTTCGGGAGGGGGGAGGGGCAAAGCGTGGGCAGATACTTTGTTCGTTTTTTTATGGGTGGAGTGTGGGTATGGGTGACATGTGTGGCGTGTGCGTAAAGTGCTCGCCTATCATTGATATGGCGTTGGTTTTATTCCAGGCTTAGGCCTATGTGAGTAGAGTTGTGTGTTGGTTTTCTCCTATGCCACAAAGGCTTTTCTCCGGGCCTCCGGTTTCCTCCCTCCGGATCAATCAAACACTTTTGATCTTAGGTTGTGCCCCGTGGTCATAATGAGTTGATGTGGAAGGCCGTCAAAGCTGCCCTTGAATGCCTGCAGCTCGAACACGTGTATGGAACCATTCATTTGTGCCATTTTTGATCTCAGTTGGGGAGAGGCAAGGAGGCAAGGGTTCAGAGCTGGGAGGCTCCCCCTGCTCTCCCCCTGGTTACGCCACTGCAGACGTCGGACACACACCACATGATTATCTGTTTTTGTTCATCAATGATGAATTCACCCAATCTCTCTGCAACGTTGGGGATGGAAATGTTTCTGACATTAATTCTCTTAGGAGCATCATAGATCTGACTGAAATAACAATGTACTAATGTAACAATGAACAGGTGATGTTAAACGGTTTTGATAATACATGCGACAAGCTAGGAATACACTAGCCAGGACTTGGATTGAATGCAACTTTGTCTGCATGTTATTTTTTGGGTGGTTTATCAATATCAATGAGTAAACGACACCCTGAATATAAAAATGTCATGGGGAACTTGAAAACCACGATATGTTTTAAACCGTGTACAATTTGTGTAGATAAAAAAAAGAGCAACTAATTATTTTTTGATACATTTTCCGGTTATCAGTAAGTCAGAGGTCACCCGATCTACAAAGTGGTGGGAAAAGACCGAAGAACTGTATTACTTGTTTTAGTTATCTTACTTTTTGTATTGGATTTTATTTTAAGTAAACACATAAACAATAGTGTGTTGTATTCAAACAAGTATTCGGTGGGATATAGAGTTATATAGAGTTATATATCTGTGAACAAAGTTTTAAGAAAATGAAATGATTTTAACATAACTGCAAGAAAGCTTGTCATTTCCACAACATTTTATTTATTGTTTCCTGCTACTGGTTGTATGGTCATGATAAAAACAACATCATTTAATAAATGCAGTCTGTTCACGTGATTGGTTTCAGGACACAAACATTTCAAAGTTTTGAAGCTGAATCATCCAACGAAATTGCTTTCGCAAGGCTAGGTATAAATGCTCACTTTTCCAACGTTCTTAATTCCCCCCCCCTTTTTTTAGTGATTGAGGCCTAAATTACAAACAAAATAACAGGCGGGTGGCTACATAGTCGTCCTAACTCAAAGTGCACAATTCAAAATAAACCTCTTTTGGTAGTAGAATACTGGTAGTTTAACAGTAATGTAATTAATATCAATGTCACAACATACAACTTTAATAAAATGACTTAGTAACTGTGTTATTATTACCAAAAGCCTACTTTTGGTGTGACTCTGTCGGTCACGGCATGTATTTGCACGTAGTTTGCCATCTGCTCAGATGACGTAGTACACACAATAGGTCACGTGATGAAGTGTAAACATTGGCAATCGCTCTATTACAAACTCTTAGTAGGTTGTGAAATTCGTTATATATTTGAACTGGTACATTTATATTTCGTGCAACAGAAATCCAATAAACGACGTATAATGGTTACGGTCACTATAAACTCGACCGCCTCCAGCTAAGTGAACTTGATCTCCATAGTGCAGGGAAATAACCGCACTGCTGCTCACCTGATGATAACCTGAAGCGAGTACATACCCTGAAACAATGGTGTTACCGTTCTTCCTCAGATGAACATATAGGTTAGACGCACTATGTTGTTTACTGACTGAGAACATAAAGACGTATACCCCAGGCACTGTACACGTAAACGTGCCATTAGCCAAGTTGAACTCTGTCCCTTCCTCTGAAAACAATAACTCTTCAAAGGGCAGATATGGCGATAAAGAGTTGACGCTGGTTTTCCTCACTGCAGTGAAGGCGGACCGTCGTGTACTACATTCACCTGCTTCACCCTTCTGTCCAGCTGGTCCAGGTTCACCTCTCTCCCCCTTCAAACCATCCATCCCAGGCTGACCTTGAGGTCCTTGTTTCCCTGGTTGACCGACTCCTTGCTCTCCCTTCAGTCCGTGATCCCCTTTAGCGCCTGGCTCAGCAACCAGTCCATCAGACCCCTTGTCTCCTTTAGCCCCGGGTTCACCTACCTCACCACGAGAGCCTGCATCACCTCTAGGACCTACCGGCCCGTGTTGACCGTTTGATCCGGGAATTCCAGGTATACCGGCTGGGCACTGGCAGCAGGAATTACACGTCATTTCCTGATCAGGTGACACTGCAACTGTAGCCACCATGAGCTTAACTTGCATTACAGCCAAAACAAGGATCACTTTAATGCTGAGCTTCATCTGCAAATTAGAAGAGAAATGAACAGAAACACGATAATGAGAATTATGTCAAGTACATCTCAATTGTTCAAGAAGAACAATCGAGATGTTATTCTACTCCCGGCGTGAGTTGTCCCTAAATAAAAGAGAGGTGATGAGGCCTTTCAAAAACCGTTTAAAAACCTACAAACCTACAAGCCTGACAACTTAAACGATCCTACATCACATCGTCACTGTTCCCACGAAGTGCAAAAAACCTCAGTTTTGACACAAACGTTCATTCTGAGATAATCACATTTGAAGTTATACACTTTTTAAAATTGCGTTTTGAATTTATTTGTGGTCGCAAACTTTAACAAAAATGAACTTGCCGATATAACTTGAGACCTATACTTGACAACGGTATCGTTGCTTTTACAAAGTTTTTGTTAAATAAAGAGTTATTAGTTTAGAAATGTTGTTTGTACTTCTTGATAATACTAAAATTGGAGGTTGTCGTTATTGTGTGTACAAAACATTTGTGTACAGTGTAATGGACAAAGTTTTTCGCACTTCGTGAAAACACAAATAGCACAACCACGAGGTTTTTTTCAATCTGCTTATTATGTTACCTAGTAAACCAAACACTTTTATGATTTATAACTTTGTCAGAAGGTATTTAGTGACCAGTGCATAAACAGTATGAAAAAAAACCACCTTTCGAAATTGTGTTGATTTTCGAGGTTTTTTGCACTTCGTGGGAACAGTGACGACATAACTGACCTCCACCCTCGGGCGGTGTCTATAAACCTAACGCATGCGCGTTACAGACTGCTGGTGGGTGGCTCAAGTGAAGACAAATAATTTACCTGGTTGTCATTTAAAACAATTATTTGCATTTTGACATTCAGTGTTATCCAACGTTGAAAAAATAAGGTTGGTGCTTGTGTTGGGTGGAGGGAATGCGACCGCAAGGTCCTTACGGTGTGAGGTCTGGGCCCAATAGACCGATTGCGCAACCTGCGTCACGTGACCACTTGTGGGTATAAAATGTAAACACACACGACGTCCTCCATAGGAAAGTGCGTTACGGTACACGATGATTAATGTATTTCGTTTACAGTGATTTAGGCTTACAATACAAACAAAATAACTTGCGGGTGGATATATAGTCGTCCGAAGCCGGTAGTGCATGGCTAAAAAAAAACACCTCTTTTTAGTAGAATTCTGTTAAATTATGAAAAAGAGATGTGATTTGAATTAATGTCACAACATACTACTTTAAATAAAGGGGCTGATTTACTAATTTATCACTTAACAAAAGTAAAATCGACTTTTTTGTGCGCACTCTGTGTCACGGCATATGTCTTTACACGTATTTTGCTATCAGCTGTTTGATGTTATACCCAGTAGGTCACGTGACCGCATGTCAACATTGTCGTGCAATCGGTCTCAACCCTGGCGTCAGCGGAGAGGTAAAATATAATCCAATTTTTACCAAATATGGTCATAATTTTTTTTCAATGGGCCAATAAGGCCAAGATTCCATGTAGTCCTCACCCCTGGTATACCCCACAAGCCTGTAGACTCCCATTGGCCAGACCTTAACCACTGCAGAGTAAGGAGTGTTGAAAGACAGCAGCCACCTGTCACAGTGTAGTAATTGATTGACCTTGTGGCTAAGGATCCTTGGCACAGAGCGGTATGTAATTTGTGTAAACAGCTTGTGCAGCACGTGGATCTTAAATAACACAAGTCTAAGTCTTGACTGGCACTCCAATTCACCCCCACAGTGATTTATAATGGTTTTGGGCTTGCAGGGTGGGTTATTGACCTTAAAGACAGGGTGGACGAAATTTTAACCTCCAGGATCCAGCAAAGTTGTTGATTAATGGAGATGCGCTGAGGGTTAAAAGCCTACTATGACTAAATTGTGTGGACAAATGATTTATGTGGTTGCCATAAAGCAATTATTTACATTTTGACATTCAGTGTTATCCAACGTTGAAAACATAAGGTTGGGGCTAGGGTGGGGTTGAGGGAATGCAACCGCGATTCCCTTACGGTGTAAGACCCAGGCCCATGAACATTTGTTTTTATTCTAAAATCACAAACACTATATTGTTGCGACAGTGTTAACAGCACCCCGTACCCCCGGTTTGAACTGTTGTCAAGATGCGACAAGCGCCCTAGCAACTTCAATCAGAAGTGATCAATGCTCGGTTTGCTGATGGACATGAAAGTGCTCAATGTTGAAATGGGGTACGGGTGTGTCCCAACGAACTTTGTCCCGTATTGTAGATGCTCTGTGGTGCATTGTGAGAAGATTCTTGGCCCTTTCCCCTCGATTTGTTTGCAAAATAGTTAAATAGTATAAAGAGATCTCCGTTTTACTGATTTGCTGTAAAGTTCTTTATAAGTACTCATATAGGCCTAGCCATATTGAAAACAGGGGAGCTATCTGGACATTTTGGTTCCGATTAAAATAAATGCAAAAGATTTCTTCTTTTTTATTTCAGGGAATTATTGGGACGTCAGAGACGCATCCGGGTAAAGAAAAACAAAAGTATAAAAATAAATAAAACTGCAATATTGCCCGGGATTTGAGTAAGGCGGCCTAGGGGGTCCGCACCTCCCACGGTGTGAACCCGGGGCCTAGTAAAGGGGTTGGGGGAAATTACCCAGTGAAATGATTAGTTGATAACAATGACGTATCTCATCGTAATAATTTCAAATTCATTTGAATTAGGCTACCATTAACTGATCTTTCTATGATCACACTGTAAAATCAACTTTCATTGTTTTTACCGTTTTCAAAGCCTATCTGGTAACACTTTCTGAAAGTGTTTTGGTGTTAATCCTCTATGAACCATAACATGCTTTGCGGTAACTTTTATTTAACACTTCTAAATATTGATAAATTTAGACACAGAGACACATTGGTGTATTAAAATAACAAGGCACACAAACAAGACTGTGAGGAATAATAAGCCATGTCAATGATAGAACAAGCTGTTGCATAGAATCTATAAGCAATAAAGATGCAATCGTAAAATTAGCTTTGACCATTAGTATAGAGGTTAATGCAAAATGCAACACCATGCACAGCGACCTGTACAACAGTCACAGTACTGTCACATAGCACTTAAACTAGGACTTGCGTGAAATTGAGGCAAGTTGAAGCTCTAGTTTTCGCGAGTGAACTTCAGCTGTGCAGAGCGAAATATTTTCGACGAATACCGCAACCGATTTGGACTAAGGTACTGATAAAAACACCGGGTGCAGTTAAGAACAATTTAGATATTCAGCCCATGAAGCCATGGTGTCACACTCTCACAGGGGAATTAGTCCCTAGGTGAATCTGTTCCAATACGGTGAATTGTGTGGACATTTTGTCAGATTTCGTCCACTTCCTTCAGCCCATGTTAATTTACCGTATGAGGGACATTTACACCGGCGAACAAAATCCCCTATGACACCAGCACTAAGTACAACGAGACACACTTACCTTGGTGTTGTGTTCTTTCAGTCAAGCCTTCTTGGTTCCTCTTGCCGATGACATGCAAAGTTGTTATGAGCATTACAAATGACACAGCTCGTTTTCAATACTGCTGTATTTCCATTCCAGGGACCAGAACATCACTTTGGGTTTTGATTGGCAATCGATGAGCTGTCAATCATACATAGACCACCGATTCATGGAAGTGACTTTACTCTATTAGTGGTTTGAATGAGGCTGTGTGTGTTTTGAATGAGGGTCCATTGTGCCATACTATCATAACATGACCGTCGTGTGTCTGTTTACATGTATATCCGCCTGACGACGTTGTGCTTTTTGATTGCTTCCTGAAGCCAGCATCCTTCCATTTCCGCTCATGACGTCATTATGTTAAGGTTGTCAAATCAAGAGTTAAAGTGCAAGTTTTTCTAATAAAACCGTGTACATATCAAGTGGTTACTCGATAGTAAGAAGTACAGTGCGATAATGCGTTCTGTCCCGTGATTCATTTTTTTTATTTTATCTAAGTACACCAAGAACGTAGCTATAGTGATGTATTTCTCTTAAACATTTCCACGTTTACTACGCCTCTGGTGTTAATTTTTATCACAACTCGTAATGTAGGATGTCGTGTCAGGCAATTTCGGGCAGTGAACTCAATTGCGGTTATTTCACTGAGTGTTTAAAGTTGGTACCTTGTTGTTTAGGACCTTGTTGAGGAAATTGACCGGGGTAGGGTAAAATCACCCCCACCCCCGATGTGTTTCTTTTTTATCTCACAACCTTGTGACCTTTTTAACGGTAATGCGATTGCGGCCTATATGTAAGGGGTCCATACTAGTGTTGTAGGTCTCGGACCCACTGGTCTCGGTCTTGGTCTTGGTCTTGGTCTCGCACGGCCTGTCTTGACTTCAACACTGGTCCATACGTGCAGCTGACCTGACTACTCTCTCCAGTGCAAGCCGTCAGCCAATGTCGTACTCCAGACCACGATGTGACATACTGTGTGGACACACTTTTCATCACTTCTTGATTTGACCAGCAGATTGCCTAAGGTGAAAGATCTGACTCAATCGGTCCAACAGGACTTGAACAAACAAAAGCCATTGATATTACAAATAGATTTAACAGCCACTTTGCCAGTATTGGTCGTACTCTGGATGGTTTGTTTGACAACACTTTTAACAACAATCTCGATAATTTTACTGCTAGTTACTTCAAATTTCATTTTAACCCCATTTCCACTCCTCAGGTAATGAAAGTTTTACAGCAAATTCGCACTGGTAAAGCTTTTGGATTAGATGGAATAAACGGTCATTTTCTAAAATCTGGAGCCACTGTTTTAGCTAAACCTTTGACCAACATTTTTCAGCTTAGTATAGAAAGTGGAACTGTACCTGAGGAGTGGAGAATGGGCAAAGTTACACCCATACACAAAGGCGGTGACATTAATGATCTGAATAGTTACAGACCAATATCCGTTACCTTCAGTTATGAAAATATTTGAACGATTAATTCATGATCAACTTTTCTCATTTCTGCAGGCAAATAATATCTTGGGTAGGGAACAGCCCGGCTTTAGACCCAGACATTCTACACAAACAGCTCTTCGTGATGTCACAGATTTTCTTTTTGAGCAAATTGACAATGGTTATTACACAGGTGCTGTCTTCTTGACCTCAAAATGCTTTTGACACCTTCAATCACAAAATTCTTCTTCAAAAACTTCAAAGCATCGGTGTCTGTGGTCTGGAGCTGGACTGGTTCTGTTCTTACTTATCAGAGAGAAAACAAGTTACCAAAATTGGTAACACACTTTCAGATTTGTCTGAAACCATTGAATATGGCGTACCACAGGGTACAATTCTAGGTCCGTTGTTATTTTCTATTTTCATAAATGACTTGCCTTCAACTGTTGATCATTCAAAAATTATCCATTACGCAGATGACACAGCCTTTTTTACCCCAACAAAAACGTTAACCTGATCAATCAAAACCTTAATTCAGATATGGAAAAAATCAACACTTGGCTTAAATTGAACAGACTATCTCTGAATATCAGTAAAACCAAAACTATGCTATTTGGATCCTCCCAGAAACTTGCCAGGAACCAAACCCCTTGAAACGTTTCCTTCAATAACTTGCCTCTTGATCAATCACCTTGTATTAAGTATCTTGGTGTTATATTGATCCTCAACTGAAATGGTCTGCACACATTATCACATCACCTCATTTGTTTCCAAGCGAATTGGTGTTCTTAACAGAATAAAAAAAAAAACTTCCTCTATAGACACTTATAACTTGTTGGTTAAATCACTGATTTTTCCTCAATTTGACTACTGTGATTTAATCTGGAACACCACTTCAAAAACACAACTTGATAGTCTTAAACTTTTAAATAGAACTGGAAGGGTTATTCTCCAGGTTCCTCAAAGAACTCACACTAATTATGTCTACGAGACATTTGGTTAGGATAAACTAAGTGCCCGTAGAAAAACCACTTAAATACTATGGTTTTTAAATGTATCACAGGGCTGGCCCTTTCATATCTTTATGTTTTTAATAAAGTGTCCGATCACCACACTTACCGTACGAGAGCCAACACAGCTGGTAATGTTAACATTCATTTTCAATAGACAGAACGGGCAGAAAAACCTTTAGATTTCGGGGGAATCAGGCCTGGAATGCTCCACCTTTAAATCTTAAAAGTCTTCCTGCTGGCAGCATCAACCATTTTAAACTGTTAAATAACCGACTGTGCAATTCTTAGGTCTGATTCTGTTTTCTTTTCGTTGCTTTTTGTTTTTTAGATTTTTCGAAAAGTGCTTTAATTACTATGTCGAGTTTTGGTAAACAATTTTTATTGTCCAAAGTCTTTGTTGTGTATTTGTATATGCAGGGACCCATGGGAGACCAATGGTTGCCACTGAATGGGCCACCCAGTTGAAATAAGAAATGAATAAATAAATAAAATAGATAAATAATTTGACCCCCTAATTACAGGCTGAAAATACAAAATCCAAGAAGGCCCCAACAAATGGCGGCTATTTTGAATTTCCAAAACCATTTTCAGACCATCACGTGGCTCATCATTATCACTTTTCTGGCAAAGAAATAAAAATAAGTGGAAAATATGTTCAAAAAAAAAAAGTAAAATCGTGTGACCCAAGGTCAAACAAATAATTGCCATGGCAACAGCTAACCCTCAG
Source organism: Marthasterias glacialis (assembly GCA_911728455.2). NCBI lineage: Eukaryota > Metazoa > Echinodermata > Asteroidea > Forcipulatida > Asteriidae > Marthasterias > Marthasterias glacialis. Next base: position 9,242,382 of record OU452235.1, read on the forward strand.
CATCAATTATTTTTTGCCAATATAATTTCAGATATATTTTTGGAAAAGTCAGAAAATTTCGCGTTTATCGGCGTAAGCGTTAAAAAGTTACGGGGAAAACCAATTGTAGGGGGGCGGTTAACCCTATCAGGACCGTAACTTTTTAACACTTAGTCCGATCACCGCAAACATTTTTGACTTTTCCTAAAATATATCTAGAATTATATTGGCAAAAAAAAATTGATACCGGGGGTTAGCTGTTGCCATGGTAACCATTTTTTTGACCTTGGGTCACACGATTTTACTGTTTTTAAGTGATTTTTAAAACTTTTTTAGATTTTTTTGCCAGAAAAGTGATAGTGGTGAGTCACGTTATAGTCTGAAATGGTTTTGGGAATTCAAAATGGCCGCCATTTTGGATTTTGTGTTTTCAGCCTGTAATTAGGGGGTCAAATTATATCAAGTTTTTTAACAATGGAACATATACAACCTGCTAATTTCTTATTTTTCAGACCCAAAAAAGGTTCAGATTTATCAATCAAGCCTTATTATTTCTCCCCGGGCCCTTGGCGGCGGCCATTTTGATTGTTAAGTGAAAAAACGCAAAAAACATTTTTTTCCCCGAAAATGGGATAAATTAATGAGTTATTATGCCCCCTAAAGATAACTCCAGTGACTAAATTAGGTTCAAATTATATTTATCTAGTTAAAATGTACAAGTATGCCAAGTTTCAAAACATTCGGACAAATAATACAGAAGTTATGGCAAAAACACGATTTTTGACCCAAAATGGGCAAAAAACAGTCAAAAACGCCCTCTATTGACGATTTTTTGAAATTTTGTGACGTCATCATGTAGAACTCGGTGAAATGAACATTTGTGGCAAGTTTCATCAAAATCGGTCGAACACTTTGGAAAATACGGAGGGGGGGGGGCACTATGTGCCCCTCCCCGGTCCCCGTACAACCAAAAAAAGCCCGGTCCAGTTAGGGTTAAGGGAGCACATGACATAGACCTAGCCCATAGTGCATACTGAATGCTATATGGCAATTTGTAATGTTACACCTGCCACTGGGCAGGTTAAATTAGTGTTTGTTATTTCTGAAACTAACATTTAACAGTCGTGTACTGTCGTGCTTTTACAAGGTGAAACAAGGGGGCCACACAACAAATCAGGGAAAAGTTTCCATATCTCTTCGACCGCCACTTCATCCAATCTCCCATTATAGGCCTACGTTTATAATTCTATCCTTTACCTGTTTGGAAAGCTAGAGAATGTACACAGTGAAAAAAAGTAGTGGTTGAATGCGAAAATTTTTCCCAAATCAGTACATGTAGGCTTAACGACATACTGTGTTTGTGTGTTAATAATGTAGAATGTACGTATTAAGTTGGCTGTGTACGTATGCACACGTTTACGTTGACAGGTTAACTTTATCTATACCAACTTTTCCAACGTAGCGCGCTTGGGTTTCGTAGTCTCTCTCAAGACCGGAATTGACATCTTTACTGCACAAAACCCGTCGCTGCGGTGTAAAAAAAATACGCGTCCGGTCGCGCCCGATGCTTTTGTCGTAGCGTGATTTCAGCTAGCGAACGAGCTAGAAGTGTTTTCCAGCGATCCCACAGTACACGCGAAGCTAAAGTGTTACGGACTGAGTGAGGTAAGTTGCATGCTGTCTCCGACCAACTTCCTATTTGTAATCCCGTAAACTGTGTAACTTACTGAGGGCAGTGTTCCGTACAGCGATCCAGTGAGGACCGTGCCGGTAGGTATTTAGTTGCGTAAATTGTTGCTTTACGATTGTGTGACAGTGATTTAAGTAGCCTTTCAGAAAAGTTGAGACGAAGTGGCAGCTAATAGTTGAGTTAACAGAGAACTTGAATGGCACAGGGTTGATCGGAGAGATTGACCGATAGTGTTAACCGCAGAGGTTGACTAGTGGCTATGCATTAATTAACGTGTAGTCCAACTGGTAAGGAAACTTGGATAGAGACACTGGAAAACAATCGGCGTGCTATAGCGCGTGCGTTTAGTCGCTAGATTTGCTCGATTATACTGGATCATTTTGTGTAAAGGATGCAATCAGGAAGACAAGGTTTGTTGAAGGATTGTTAAAGGATTGTGAAAGGTTGATTAAGGGATAGAGAAGGGAAATATAATTTCCACCAGAGAAGTGTGCCCAGGAGGAAAATAAAGATAGAAAAAACTCAGAGCTGTGTTTTGTGTCCATGTTTCTGTTAGTCTGTCCCACTGTAGTTATTTCTGCTCTGCCCCAGAGTTCAGTCAGACAATTGGTAGCCAATCGGGCGGTAGATTTCCAACCAAACGAGCTGGCATCCCTGGGCCCGAGACTGCTCAAAGTTTTTCCCGAGTCTGAGGTACTATTTGGGTTTGAATTCGAGAAACTTTCGACCTAGAGACTTCCAAACTTGAATGAGACTGGCGGGAAACCCGCCACAGTAACATCAATTTTGTTTGTTTGTTTGTTTGTTTGTTTGTGTAATTGTTTGTTTGTTTGTTTGTTTGTTTGTTTGTTTGTTTATTTGTTTGTTTGTTGGTTGATTTTTTTGTTTGTTTGTTTGTTTGTTTGTTTGTTTGTTGGGTTGTTTGTTTGTTTGTTTGTTTGTTTGTTTGTTTGTTTGTTTGTTTGTTTGTTTGTTTGTTTGTTTGTTTGTTTGTTTGTTTGTTTGTTTGTTTGTTTGTTTGTTTGTTTGTTTGTTTGTTTGTTTGTTTGTTTGTTTGTTTGTTTGTTTGTTTGTTTGTTTGTTTGTTTGTTTGTTTGTTTGTTTGTTTGTTTGTTTGTTTGTTTGTTTGTTTGTTTGTTTGTTTGTTTGTTTGTTTGTTTGTTTGTTTGTTTGTTTGTTTGTTTGTTTGTTTGTTTGTTTGTTTGTTTGTTTGTTTGTTTGTTTGTTTGTTTGTTTGTTTGTTTGTTTGTTTGTTTGTTTGTTTGTTTGTTTGTTTGTTTGTTTGTTTGTTTGTTTGTTTGTTTGTTTGTTTGTTTGTTTGTTTGTTTGTTTGTTTGTTTGTTTGTTTGTTTGTTTGTTTGTTTGTTTGTTTGTTTGTTTGTTTGTTTGTTTGTTTGTTTGTTTGTTTGTTTGTTTGTTTGTTTGTTTGTTTGTTTGTTTGTTTGTTTGTTTGTTTGTTTGTTTGTTTGTTTGTTTGTTTGTTTGTTTGTTTGTTTGTTTGTTTGTTTGTTTGTTTGTTTGTTTGTTTGTTTGTTTGTTTGTTTGTTTGTTTGTTTGTTTGTTTGTTTGTTTGTTTGTTTGTTTGTTTGTTTGTTTGTTTGTTTGTTTGTTTGTTTGTTTGTTTGTTGGTTGGTTGGTTGGTTTTTTGTTTGTTTGTTTGTTTGTTTGTTTGTTTGTTTGTTTGTTTGTTTGTTTGTTTGTTTGTTTGTTTGTTTGTTTGTTTGTTTGTTTGTTTGTTTGTTTGTTTGTTTGTTTGTTTGTTTGTTTGTTTGTTTGTTTGTTTGTTTGTTTGTTTGTTTGTTTGTTTGTTTGTTTGTTTGTTTGTTTGTTTGTTTGTTTGTTTGTTTGTTTGTTTGTTTGTTTGTTTGTTTGTTTGTTTGTTTGTTTGTTTGTTTGTTTGTTTGTTTGTTTGTTTGTTTGTTTGTTTGTTTGTTTGTTTGTTTGTTTGTTTGTTTGTTTGTTTGTTTGTTTGTTTGTTTGTTTGTTTGTTTGTTTGTTTGTTTGTTTGTTTGTTTGTTTGTTTGTTTGTTTGTTTGTTTGTTTGTTTGTTTGTTTGTTTGTTTGTTTGTTTGTTTGTTTGTTTGTTTGTTTGTTTGTTTGTTTGTTTGTTTGTTTGTTTGTTTGTTTGTTTGTTTGTTTGTTTGTTTGTTTGTTTGTTTGTTTGTTTGTTTGTTTGTTTGTTTGTTTGTTTGTTTGTTTGTTTGTTTGTTTGGTTGTTTGTTTGGTTGTTTGTTTGTTTGTTTGTGTTTTGTTTGTTTGTTTCGATTTTTTTGTTCGTAGCAGCCCGATTGTGAAAACATTAACTGGGGCTAATGTTGGTGGTGTAACACAGTTGGATGCAGATGTGCAGTTGCGTAGCTAGACATGTTCGGGAGGGGGAGGGGCAAAACGTTGGCAGATACTTTGTTCGTTTTTTAATGGGTGGAGTGTGGGTATGGGTGACATGAGTGGCGTGTGCGCAAAACGCTCGCCTATCATTGATATGGCCTTGGTTCTATTCCAGGCTGAGGCCTATGTGAGTAGAGTTGTGTGTTGGTTCTCTCCTATGCCACAAAGGCTTTTCTCCGGGCCTCCGGTTTCCTCCCTCCGGATCAATCAAACACTTTCAGGTTCTCAGGTTGTGCCCCGTTGTCATAATGAGTTGATGTGGAAGGCCGTCAAAGCAGCCCTTGAATGCCTGCAGCTCGAACATATGTAAGGAACCATTCATTTGTGCAATTTTTGATCTCAGTTGGGGAGAAGAAAGGAGGCAAGGGTTCAGAGCTGGGAGGCTCCCCCTGCTCTCCCCCTGCTCTCCCCCTGGTTACGTCACTGTAGATGTCGGGCACACACCACTTGATTATCTGTATTTGTTTATTAATGATGAATTCACCCAATCTTTCTGCAACGTTTGAGATTGAAATGTTTCTAACATTTAATTCCCTTAGGTGCTCCTAAGGGAATTAAATGTTAGAAAAATTTCAGTCTCAAACGTTGCAGAAAGATTGGGTGAATTCATCATTAATAAACAAATCATAGATCTGACTGAAATAACAATGTACTAATAATAACGATGAATGGGTGATGTTAAACGGTTTTGATAATACATGCGACAAGCTAGGAATATACTAGCCAGGACTTGGATTGAATGCAACTTTGTCTGCATGTTATTTTTTGGGTGGTTTATCACTCTCAATGAGTAAACGACACCTTGAATATGAAAATGTCATGGGGAACTTGAAAACCACGATATGTTTTAAACCGTGTAGAATTTGTGTTGGTAAAAAAAAGACCAACTAATTATTTTTGATACATTTTCCGGTTATCAATCAGTCAGAGGTCACTCGATCTACAAAGTGGTGGGAAAAAACCGAAGAACTGTATTTATACTTGCTTTGTTTATCTTATTTTTTGTATTGGATATTATTTTAAGTAAACACATAAACAATAGTGTGTAGTATCCAAACAAGTATTCGGTGGGATATAGAGTTATATAGAGTTATATATCTGTGAACAAAGTTTTTTTGTAGTAGCCCGATTGTGAAAACATTTACTGGAGCTAATGTTGGTGGTATAACACAGTTGGATGCAGATGTGCAGTTGCTTAGCTAGACATGTTCGGAAGGGGAGGGGTGGGAGGGGCAAAGCGTGGGCAGATACTTTGTTCGTTTGTTATGGTGGAAGTGTGGGTATGGGTGACATGAGTGGCGTGTGTCGCCTATCATTGATATGGCCTTGGTTTTATTCCAGCCTAAGGCCTATGTGAGTAGAGTTGTTTGTTGGTTCCCTCCTATGCCATAAAGGCTTTTCTCCGGGCCTCCGGTTTCCTCCCTCCGGATCAATCAAACACTTTTGATCTCAGGTTGTGCCCCGTGGTCATAATGAGTTGATGTGGAAGGCCGTCAATGCAGCCCTTGAATGCCGGCAGCTCGAACACGTGTGTGGAACCATTCATTTGTTACGCCACTGTATATGTGTTTTAAACCGTGTACATTTTGTGTAGATAAAAAAAAGAGCAACTAATTATTTTTTGATACATTTTCCGTTTATCAGTAAGTCAGAGGTCACCCTGATCTACAAAGCGGTGGAAAAAAATCAAGAACTGTATTACTTGCTTTAGTTATCTTATTTTTATGTATTGGATTTTATTTTAAGTAAACACATAAACATTAGTGTGTAGTATTCAAACAAGTATTCGGTGGGATATAGAGTTATCTGTGAACAAAGTTTTAAGAAAATGAAAGGATTTTAACGTAACTGCAAGAAAACTTGTCATTTCCACAACATTTTATTTATTGTTTCCTGCTACTGGTTGTATGGTCATGATAAAAACGACATCATTTAATAAAATAATGCAGTCTGTTCACGTGATTGGTTTCAGGACACAAAAATTTCAAAGCTTTGAAGCTGAATCATCCAAACAAATTGCTTTCCAAAACTGGGTGATTCCTTTGCCTTTTTGGAATTTCGCAAGGCTAGGTATAAATGCTCACTTTTCCAACGTTCTTTACCCTTATATTTAGTGATTTAGGCATACATTACAAACAAAATAACAGGCGGGTGGCTACATAGTCGTCCTAACTCAAAGTGCACAATTCAAAATAAACCTCTTTTGGTAGTAGAATACTGGTAGTTTAACAGTAATGTAATTAATATCAGTGTCACAACATACAACTTTAATAAAATGGCTTAGTAACTGTGTTATTATTACCAAAAGCCTACTTTTGGTGTGACTCTGTCGATCGCAGCATGTATTTGCACGTAGTTTGCCATCAGCTCAGATGACGTAGTACACACAATAGGTTACGTGATGAAGTGTAAACATTGGCAATCACAAACTCTTGGTAGGTTTGTGAAATTCGTTATATATTTGAACTGGTACATTTATATTTCGTGTAACAGAAATCCAATAAACGATGTATATTGATAACTGTCACTATAAACTTGACCGCCTCCAGCTAAGTGAACTTGATCTCCATAGTTCAGGGAAATAACCGCACTGCTGCTCACTTGATGATAACCTGAAGCGTGTACATACCCTGAAACAATGGTTTTACCGTTCTTCCTCAGACGAACGTATAGGTGAGGCGCACTTGAAGTTTACTGACTGCGAACATAAAGACGTATACCCCAGGCACTGTACACGTAAACGTGCCATTATCCAAATTAAACTCTGTCCCTTCCTCTGAAAACAATAACTCTTCAAAGGGCAGAGGATCCCATGGTGATGGAGGATTGAAGGCGGTATTTCTCACTGCAGTGAAGGCGGACCGTCGTGTACTACATTCACCTGCTTCACCCTTCTGTCCAGCTGGTCCAGGGTCACCTCTCTCCCCCTTCAAAGCATCCATCCCAGGCAGACCTTGAGGTCCTTGTTTCCCTGGTTGACCGACTCCTTGCTCTCCCTTCAGTCCGTGATCCCCTTTAGCGCCTGGCTCACCAACCAGTCCATCTGACCCCTCGTCTCCTTTAGCCCCGGGTTCACCTACCTCACCACGAGAGCCTGCATCACCTCTAGGACCTACCGGCCCGTGTTGACCATTGATCCGGGAATTCCAGGTATACCGGCTGGGCCCTGGCAGCAGGAATTACACGTCATTTCCTGATCAGGTGACACTGCAACTGTAGCCACCATGAGCTTAACTTGCATCAAAGCCAAAACAAGGATCACTTTAATGTTGAGCTTCATCTGCAAATTAGAAGAGAAATGAACAGAAACACGATAATAAGAATTATGTCAAGTACATCTCAATTGTTCAAGAAGAACAATCGAGATGTTATTCTACTCCAGGCGTGAGTTGTCCCTAAATAAAAGAGAGGTGATGAGGCCTTTCAAAAACCGTTAAAAAAAACCTACAAACCTACAACCCTGACAACTTAAACGATCCGACATCACATCGTCACTGTTCCCACGAAGTGCAAAAAACCTCAGTTTCGACAGAAACGTTCATTCTGAGATAATCAAGTTTGAAGTTATACACTTTTTAAAATCGCGTTTTTTAATTATTTGTGGTCGCAAACTTAAAAACAAAAAATGAACTTGCCGATATAACTTGAGACCAATACTTGACAACGGTATCGTTGCTTTTACAAAGTTTTTGTTAAATAAAGAGTTATTAGTTTAGAAATGTTGTTTGTACTTCTTGGTAATACTAAAATTGGAGGTTGGAATGAAAAAAAACAACTTTTGAAAATATGTTGATTTTCGAGGTTTTTTGAACTTCGTGGGAAAAGTGACGACATAACTGACCTCCACCCTCGGGCGGTGTCTATAAACCTAACACATGCGCGTTACAGACTGCTGGTGGGTGGCTCAAGTTAGGACAAATAATTTTAATACCTGGTTGTCATTTAAAACAATTATTTGCATTTTGACATTCAGTGTTATCAAACGTTGAAAAAATAAGGTTGGTGCTTGGGTGGGGTGGAGGAAATGTGACCGCGAGGCCCTTACGGTGTGAGGTCTGGGCCCAATAGACCGATTGCGCGACCAGCGTCACGTGACCACTTCTGGGTATAAAATGTAAACACACTCGACGTCCTCCATAGGAAAGTGCGATACAGTACACGATGATTAATTCATTTAGTTTATTCGATCGAGGCTTTTCTTGCTCGAAATCTGTGAAGAATGTTCCACAGTTTGTACCAGAGACCTTCGAGTGGCTGAATGAAGCCAGTAAGGGACAGTTCCAGCAAGTCTTGAAAATTGTACAAGTAACGTATAAATGTGTACGATGTGTACAGTGCACGACGGAACGTTAGGCTAGACGACCACGATCACCACACACTTTTCAACACAAATTTTTTTAAGTTTTGAAGCTGAAATCATCCAAAGTAATTGCTTTCCTAAACTGGGTGATTCCTTTGCCTTTGAAATTTTGCAAGGCTAGGTATTAATGCTCACTTTTTCATCGTTGTTTATCTTTTTTTTTTATTTTTTTTTATACAGTGATTTAGGCCTACAATAACATGGGGGTGGCTATATAGTCGTCCGACGCCAGTAGTGCATGGCTAAAAAACAAAAAAAAAAAAAAACACCTATCTGGACATTTTATGAATGGCATGATTGGGTTCCAATTAAAATAAATGCCAATTATTTCTTCTTGAATTAGGCTACCATTAACTGATCTTCCTATGATCACACTGTAAAATCAACTTTCATTTTTTTTACCGCTTCCAAAGCCTATCTGGTAACACTTTCTAAAAGTGTTTTGGTGTTAATCGTCTATGAACCATAACACGCTTTGCGGTAACTTTTATTTAACACTTCTAAATGTTTATAAATTTAGACACAGAGACACATTGGTGTATTAAAATAACAAGGCACACAAACAAGACTGTGAGGAATAACAAGCCGTGTCAATGATAGAACAAGCTGTTGCATAGCATCTATAAGCAATAAAGTTGCAATCGTAAAATTAGCTTTGACCATTAGTATAGGGGTCAATGCAAAATGCAACACCATGCACAGCGACCTGTACAACAGTCACAGTACTGTCACATAACACTTAAAGTAGGACTTGCGTGAAATTGAGGCTAGTTGAAGCTCTAGTTATCGCGAGTGAACTTCAGCTGTGCAGAGCGAAATATTTTCGACGAATACCGCAACCGATTTGGACTAAGGTTTTGGAAAAACACGGGTGCAGTTAAGAACAATTTGATATTCAGCCCATGAAGCCATGGTGTCACACTCTCACGGGGTTCTAAGTCCCTCGGTGAATCTGTTCCCATATGGTGATTGTGTAGACATTTGTCAAATTTTGTCCACTTCCTTCAGCCCATGTTAATTTACCGTATGAGGGACATTTACACCGGCGGACAAAATCCCCTTTGACACCACAACCAAGTATAACGAGAAACACTTACCTTGGTGTTGTGTTGTTGCAGTCAACCCTTCTTGGTTCCTCTTGCCGATAAGATGCAAAGTTATTATGAGCATTACAGCTGACACAGCTCGTTTTAAATATTGCTGTATTTCCATTCCAGGGACCAGAAAACCACATCTGGTTTTGATTGACAATCAATGAGCTGTCAATCATACATAGATCACCGATTGATGGAAGTGACTTTACTCTATCACTGGTTTGAATGAGGCTGTGTGTGTGTTTTGAATGAGGGTCCATTGTGCCGTACTATCATAACATGGCCGTCGTGTGTCTGTATACATGTATACCCGCCTTACGACGTTGTGCTTTTTGATTGCTTCCTGAAGTACCAGACAAGCATCCTTCCATTTCCGCTCATGACGTCATTATGTTAAGGTTGTCAAATCAAGAGTTAAAGTGCAAGTTTGTCTAATAAAACCGTGTACAAAGTGGTTACTCGATAGTAAGAAGTACAGTGCGACAGCGTCCTGTCTTGTGATTCATTTTTTTTTTTTTTATCTAAGTACACCAAGAACGTAGCTATAGTGACGTATTTCTCTTAAACATTTCCACGATTACTACGCCTCTGGTGTTAATTTTTATCACATCTTGTAATGTAGGATGTCATGTCAGGCAATTTCGGGCACTGAACTCAATTGCTGGTTATTTCACTGATGGTTTAAAGTGTGTACCGTCGAGTCAGGACCTTGCTGGGGGGGGGGGGGGGGGATTGAATGGGGTAGGGTAAAATCACCCCCACCCCCGATGTGTTTCTTTTTTATCTCACAACCTTTTGACCTTTTTAGGCAATCTGCTGGTCAAATCAAAAAGTGATGGAAAGTGTGTCCACACAGTATGTCACATCGTGGTCTGGAGTACGACATTGGCTGACGGCTTGCACTGGAGAGAGTAGTCAGGTCAGCTGCACGTATGGACCAGTGTTGCAGTCAAGACCGGCCGTACGAGACAGAGACCAAGACCGAGACCGATACACTAAGGTGAAAGATCTGACTCGATTGGTCCAACAGGGTTTTAACAATCAAAAGCCATTGATATTACAAATAGATTTAACAACCACTTTGCCAGTATTGGTCGTACTCTGGATGGTTTGTTTGACAACACTTTTAACAACTATCTCGATTTTTTTACTGCTAGTTACTTCAAATTTCATGTTAACCCCTTATTTCCACTCCTCAGGTATTGACAATTTTGCAGCAAATTTGCACTGGTAAAGCTTTTGAATTAGATGGAATAAACGGTCATTTTCTAAAATCTGGAGCCACTGTTTTAGCTAAACCTTTGACCAACATTTTTCAGCTTAGCATAGAAAGTGGAACTGTACCTGAGGAGTGGAGAATGGCCAAAGTTACGCCCATACACATAGACAAAAAAAACCCAGTAAAATCATGTGACCCATGGTCAAACAAATGGTTGCCATGGCAACAGCTAAACCCCGGCATAATTTTGTTTTTTGTCTATATGATTCTAGATATACTTTTGGAAAAGTCAAAACAATTCGCGTTTATCGGCGTAAGAGTTAAATGGTATGGGGGGCACATTGTGCCTTCCCCTGGTCTTGATAGTGTTAAAGTAAGTAGGATCGATGCATTAACCTCACGATCTTAAAGTACAGGCTGATATAGTCTTTGTATCATTCAAAATCAGAGTGATAGATATTTAATGTTCAGACAGTAGGACAGTTGACTATAATGCCATCATGGTCACCTGATATCGTATTACAGGCTAGCATAGTTTATTTATAATTTAAATCAACACTGGGTGCCATTCAATGGATATGCAGAAGGAGGGTTGACTGTGTACTTTATTGACACTGTCATCACATGAAATTGTATTACAGGCTAGCATAATTCATCTAACAATCAAAACCAGAATGGATGATATTGAAGGGTCATGGTAGTAGGAGGGTTGACCGTGTACTGTTTAGTTGCATTCACCAAATGGTATCATACTGCAGTCTGGTATCATAATGTGTCGTTCAAAACAACAATAGGTGATAGACAGTAGGCGGGTTGACCTTCGACTGTAGATGCGCTTACAACTTGATATCATTATTGCATGCTTGCCCAACACAATGCATCGTTGCTACACACCAGTTCAGTATAAGTGCTTTGGGGGTACCCTCTCTTCAATCCCAATCCCAAAATCATTTCTGCAAAATAACAGAATGCTGATTGTCTCTGCTAGGAATCATGAAAGTTATTATGGCAAACATTGACAAGAACATATAAAATGTGTTCAGAAAATTAGGTGATTCACCAGCCATTGGCGGGATCTACACTTGTTTCCCTGCCAGATAAAATACAGCAGCGTATGGAATTCTATCTCTGTCATTTTATGTCGCATGTATGGTGGGGATTGAGGTGTCCCTAGCCGCTTGCGCTGTCAACGGCGCATTGTCGCGTCAAGCCGTTGCATTGTCGCGTCGTGCCGTCGCAGAGTCGCGTCGTGCCGTCGCAATGTCGCGTCGTGCCAAAGCACAGTCGCGTCGTGCCGTCGCATAGTCGCGTCGTGCCGTCGCATTGTCGCGTCGTGCCGTCGCATTGTCGCCCGGAAGCAGTTTGACTGTGTTATTTAGCATTTGAAGTGCGCCCTCTTTTGTCAAGCACTGAATAATACAGTAAAACTGCTTCCGGGCGACAAAGCGACAGCACGGCGCGACTATGCGACGGCACGACACGACAATGCGACAGCACGACGCGACAATGCGACGTCACGACGCAACAATGCATTGGATGTGTTCCAATGGTCTATCACTGGTTGTCTCTGTCAACCGTTTGGACGCATTTCACGCTTCTCTGGCCTCAACCATTCTTACAATATAACAGTTCCGAATTGCAGTGCGAAGATGTACTCTACATTTTTTTTCACGCACTGCTTCACTGTGGAACTCTTTACTCGTATCCTGTTTTACTGCGAGCTAGAATCTTTCTCAATTTAAGCAAAATGTGTAGCATGGGTATCTTTCTTTTCAAAAGACAGTTCCGGCCTGTCAATTAAACTGTGCGCATTGACCAATTGGATCACGCCTTTTGGTCATGTGACCTCGGTCATACCACCATGGTATCTTTTCAATACGGGTGACTCAAATTACAGTGCGCCCTCTACAGTTGACCCTGGAGAGGCAACTTTCCCAAAAAATGGTTATCCAAAAACTGTCTTTGTCACAGTCTTGAAACTTTTACACTTTTTTTTAAATGGCTGACATATGTCAAAAACAAAAACATTCTAAATATTACCATTTTACGTCGTATAAACACAAAAAAATGCTACCTGCTGCTTTGCAAACCACTACAAAAGTTAAGCAATCGGGTTGATACGGCTTGCGCTGCAAATCAACTAAAACTTGTGTGAACATTTCCCCATGATGCATTGCCGAAATGGCCTGTCCGGGGCAGACTCTACAGGACGCACTGTATTATTGTAAACTTAACCTTTCGAAAGGTTGTGGAGTGTCGAGGCCAAGCGGTCTAGTATATCGGACTCAAGTTCTGGTGTTTGGGTCCTGGTCGTGGCACTTGTGTCCTTGAGTTAGACACTTCACATCAATTGCTGAGTTCTTAGGATGGGATGTTAGCCGTAGGCCCCGTGTGTTGCTTAATGCATGTAAAAGAACCTAGTACACTTATCGTTACGAAAAGGGTTTGTCACGTGTTTCTGGTTTGGTCGGCTGCAGATGAAAATGACAGATTTATGATGAATATCTGACGTCCATAACCCACCGCCAAAAATGGATGCGGCCATGGAATACTATACTAGTCCGGCGAGATTAGCAGCTTCTTACAGGTAGGTTTTGAATTATGGAGCTCTCAAAGATTTCCGCCCGGGAAACGGGCCCCCACATCTAGGACTCTGTATCTGTACACAGAGGAAGAGTCCAATATAGGGCTAATGCAAACACAACTCTATATAATTCTCAGTAAAGTAATGAGCGCTTTGCCGACGCGATAAATGACTGTGCCATGCGTATGAATGCGTGCTTGCCAAAGAAAGCAAAATCTCAAGATGGCGGCCTACGATACAAAGTTTACAATTAATGTGACAAGATTGGGTGGACCGACGCAAGTCTAATCTGCCCTTATTTGGTAGGTTCTTGAATTTTCTTTGCTGGAAGTAGGTGGTCGGCAGTTTGAGTGGCAGGTGTGTGTGACCAACCCAGTAGGAGCAGGCTACCGGAGGCGAGCTGCAGAGCGTTGGACATGCGGGCGGCGGCCAATCACGGTGCGGTTTGGCGGTGCTTGCATGGTGGCAAGGCTTGTCCAGTGGCGTATTTTTATTATTTTTTTTTTACACCGCAGAGACGGGTTTATTTCGCTTTTCGCCCTTGTGTCAAGACTACGATCCCATTCAACACGCATGCGCGTGACGGGATTACACACACGCTAGGCTATTCAGTAATCACAAATGCGATTCACTCAACATAAAGACGATCAGTTAAGAAACATACCCAAACACTAAATTCTTGTTTATAATTAAGTTGGTTTATTAAACAATAAGAATCAGCTAAGGTTAAACCATAGAGCAGACGATGACTGTACATATTAGGCTCCTCTGAAATATTTCTGCCTGATATTCCAGAAAACTTGAGAAATGGGTAAGATGAAAACCCTCTTTTGTTTCTTATGACTTTTTTAATATTTTTTTTTACTTACTTTTTTCTTTGACTCAGGAATGTTATTTCAAAAAGGGATATGTTAATTCACAAAAAGTGTGGACACAGGTTTTCAAGCTTCACCAAAAGAGTATAATGGTTCTAGGAGAAAACGTGACGCTGTGAAATATGTTTTTATGGGAGCACATGACATAGACCTAGCCCATAGTGCATACTGAATGCTATGGCAATTTGTAATGTTACACCTGCCACTGGGCAGGTTAGATTAGTGTTTGTTATTTCTGAAACTAACATTTAACTGTCGTGTACTGTCGTGCTTTTACAAGGTGAAACAAGGGGCCCACACAACAAATCAGGGAAAAGTTTCCATATCTCTTCGACCGCCACTTCATATAATCTCCCCTATAGGCCTATGTTTATAATTCTGTACATAGCGAGAAAAAGTTGTGGTTGGATGCGAAAATTTTCCCAAATCAGTACATGTAGGCTTAAGAAAATACTGTGTTTGTGTGTTAATAATGTAGAATGAACGTATTAAGTTGGCTGTGTACGTATGCATACGTCTACGTTGACAGGTTGACTTTATCTATACTAACTTTTCCAACGTAGCGTGCTTGGGTTTCGTAGTTTCTCTCAAGACCGGAATTGACATTGTTACTGCACAAAACCCGTCGCTGCGGTGTAAACAAAAAATACGCGTCCGGTCGCGCCCGATGCTTTCGTCGTAGCGTGATTTCAGCCAGCGAACGAGCTGGAAGTGTTTTCCCGCGACCCAACAGTAGACGCGAAGCTAAAGTGTTACGTACTGAGTGAGGTTAGTTGCATGCCTACTCCGACCAACTTCCTATTTGTAATCCCGTAAACTGTATAACTTAACTGAGGGCAGTGTTCCGCAAAGCGATCCAGTGAGGACCGTGCCGGTAGGTTTTTATTTGCGTAAATTGTTGCTTTACGATTGTGTGACAGTAGCCTTTCAGAATAGTTGCGACGAAGTGGCAGCTAATAGTTGAGTTTACAGAGAACTTGAATGGCACAGATCAAGAGAGATTGACCGATAGTGTTAATCATAGAGGTTGACGAGTGGCTATGCATTATTAAACGTGTAATCCAACTGGTAAGGAAACTTGGACAGAGACACTGGAAAACAATCGGCGTGCTATGGTCCATGCGTTTTGTCGCTAAATTTGTTCGATTATACTGGATTATATTGCGTGAAGGATGCACTCAGGAAGACAAGGTTTGTTGAAGGATTGTTAAAGGATTGTGAAAGGTTGATTTAAGAGATAGAGAAGGGAAATATAATTTCCACCAGAGAAGTGTTCCCAGGAGGAAAATAAAAGGGAGATAAAACTCAGAGCTGTGTTTTGTGTCCATGTTCCTGTTAGTCTGTCCCACTGTACTTTTTTCTGCTCTACCCCAGAGTTCAGTCAGACAATCGGTAGCCAATCGGGCGGTAAATTTCCACCCAAACGAGCTGGCATCCCTGGGCCCGAAACTGCTGGAAGTATTTCCCGGGTCTGAAGTACGATTTGGGTTTGGCATTCGAGGAACTTTCGACCCAAAGACTTCCAAACTTAAATGAAACTGGCGGGAAACCCACCACAGTAACATTGTGTTTGTTGGTTTGTTGGTTTGTTTCGTTTTTTTTGTAGTAGCCCGATTGTGAAAACATTTACTGGAGCTAATGTTGGTGGTGTATCACAGTTGGATGCAGATGTGCAGTTGCTTAGCTAGACATGTTCGGAAGGGGAGGGGTGGGAGGGGCAAAGCGTGGGCAGATATTTTGTTCGTTTTTTTATGGGTGGAGTGTGGGTATGGGTGACATGAGTGGCGTGTGCATAAAGCGCTCGCCTATCATCGATATGGCCTTGGTTCTATTCCAGGCTTAGGCCTATGTGAGTAGAGTTGTGTATTGGTTCTCTCATGTGCAACAGAGGCTTTTCTCCGGGCCCTCCAGTTTTCCTCCCCCCGGATTAATCAAACACTTTTGATCTCAGGTTGTGCCCCGCGGTCATTTTGAGTTGATGTGGATGGCCGTCAAAGCTGCCTGCAGCTTGAACACAATTATCACACCATTCATTTGTGCAATTTTTGATCTCAGTAGGGGAGAGGCAAGGAGGCAAGGGTTCAGAGCGGGAAGGTTCCCCTGCTCTCCCCCTGCTCTCCTCCTGGTTACGCCACTGCAGATGTCGGGCACACACCACTTGATTATCTGTATTTGTTTATCAATGATGAATTCACCCAATCTTTCTGCAACGTTTCAGATGGAAATGTTTCTGACATTTAATTCATTTAGGAGCATCATAGATCTGACTGAAATAACAATGTACTAATATACCGATGCACGGGTGATGTTAAACGGTTTTGATAATACATGTGTGACCCTTGGTAGTAATAGAGTCAATTTATATGGATAGAGGACACGGCTTATCTTACTGTCAGATCTTCGTTTATTCTGTAAATGTTAAGACAGAGAACATACTTGACTGCTCGTCTTCAAACCGGAATAATGGATGACATACTTACAAATGATATTTAAAGATAAATAAACCGCACTTAAAGATGTAATAAAAGATTAAACTTAAATAAAACACTAGTTTGCTTAAAGCAGAATGAAATCAAGATGGCGCTAGGGCTCCCGCCAAAACTTAGAATAGCGTCGCCATCTTGGAAATTTACACAAAATGGAATCAAAGGAGCATTTTTCATAAGTAAATGATACAAATCGTCCATCTTGATAGACATAAATAATAGGAATAATTATATACAGATATTTAGTTGTTTAATAAAGTCACTGTTGGCAAACAGTTCTAAATTGCCAAAGTACATAATTTCTCAAAGTGTAAGGAAATTTAGTAAAATGCCGAAACAAGAAGAAAACTAATGGCACTTACAGATAACTTAGGTCTGTAGGTAATGAAATAAAATATTATGAATTACATGAGAGAAATAAAATCGTTACCTGTAAATGTTAAGACAGAGAACATACTTGACTGCTCGTCTTCAAACCGGAATAATGAATGACGGTGGGACTAGGTAGCTCGCCGCCTAAGGTGATTTGAGTTTGAAAAGAGTATAATTTACATGTAATGCATATTTAACAGAAAAAAGTGACATATGGTTACGGGAACGAATGCAGTAAAAGTTTAGAGCGGGGATGTTCTAATCATACTTGTTACACATGCGACAAGCATTTCAAAGTTTTGAAGCTGAATCATCCAAAGAAGTTGCTTTCCAAAACTGGGTGATTCGTTTGCCTTTTTGAAATTTCACAAGGCTAGGTATAAATGCACACTTTTCCAACGTTCTTTACTTTAGGCATACATTACAAACAAAATAACAGGCGGGTGGCTACATAGTCGTCCTAACTCAAAGTGCATAATTCAAAATAAACCTCTTTTATAGTAGAATACTGGTAGTTTATGAAACAGTAATGTGATTAATATCAATGTCACAACATACAACTTTAATAAAATGGCTCAGTAACTGTGTTATTATTACCAAAAGCAGACTTTTGGTGTGACTCTGTCGGTCACGGCATGTATTTGCACGTAGTTTGCCATCAGCTCAGATGACGTAGTACACACAATAGATCACGTGATGAAGTGTAAACATTTGCAATCGGTCTATTACAAACTCTTAGTAGGTTGTGAAATTCGTTATAAATTTGAACTGGTACATTTAGATTTCGTGCAACAGAAATCCAATAAACGACGCATAATGATTACTGTGACTATAAACTTGACCGCCTCCAGCTAAGTGAACTTGATCTCCATAGTGCAGGGAAATAACCGCACTGCTGCTCACTTGATGATAACCTGAAGCGTGTACATGCCCTGAAACAATGGTTTTACCGTTCTTCCTCAGATAAACGTATAGGTAAGGCGCACTTGAACGTTTACAGACTGAGAACATAAAGACGTATACCCCAGGCACTGTACACGTAAACGTGCCATTAGCCAGATTAAACTCTGTCCCTTCCTCTGAAAACAATAACTCTTCAAAGGGCAGCGGATCAAATGATGATGGAGGGATGAAGCTGGTTTTCCTCACTGCAGAGAAGGCGGACCGTCGTGTACTACATTCACCTGCTTCACCCTTCTGTCCAGCTGGTCCAGGTTCACCTCTCTCCCCCTTCAAACCATCCATCCCAGGCAGACCTTGAGGTCCTTGTTTCCCTGGTTGACCGACTCCTTGCTCTCCCTTCAGTCCGTGATCCCCTTTAGCGCCTGGCTCACCAACCAGTCCATCTGACCCCTCGTCTCCTTTTGCCCCGGGTCCACCTACCTTACCAGGAGAGCCAACATCACCTCTAAGACCTACCGGCCCATGCTGACCATGGTTTCCATTTGATCCAGGAATTCCAGGTATACCGGCTGGGCCCTGACAGCAGGAATTACACGTCATTTCCTGATCAGGTGACACTGTAACTGCAGCCACTATGAGGTTAACTTGCATCATAGCAATAACAAGGGCGACTTTTCTGATGATGTTCATCTGGAAATTAAAAGTTAAATTGACACATAAACTATTAAAATGTTCGGTATAAGAAGATAACGAATTCCTGTGAATAATTGTGAAACACTGGGTATGCTTCCCTCTTTTAAAGATGGTATACGAATTCAGAAAAATACAAATGATGACACTTTTTAATGCAGAAAAAATATACACTTCTGGGGATATATGTATCTATTGATGTATGTTTATAAAGCTACTTTAGATTCGGGCTGAACGATAATTTAATAACAAACCAATTATAAATCATTGAGTGTTAAACCATGATTCAACACACTAAGAATAAGAATGAAGCAATATGGCCGTCTGCCGCTGCCGCTAATGCAAGGAATAAAAAACAGTCTTCATTATAAAGAGGCCGCTGTTCACTTAGAATGGAAGTCGATCTTCGTGTGTTACTGTGGATCACAAAAAATTAAAATTTTCAACATTCTGGTGCCAAAATATGGCAGAATGTACCGAGTTGAAAGGTCAACAAGTAAGTGGTACGTCCAAGAGTTGTACTGAAGTAATTTTTGGCCGAGTAGTAAGTACAAAAGGTGACCGGTCGTTTTACGAGTACGAGTACTTTGGACCCGGAGCACAAGTACGGGTATCCGAGTCCCAACAAGTACTCTGTTGTCCAAACTCTGACAGCCGAGTACAAGTTCCTGAAATATGATTCTGATTACTTTTGAACAAAATATAAAGTAACATAATCTTTCAAACTTGTGGCGCGTCATAACGGATCAGTCTAGCGGAGTGAGCTCAAGTTCTGGTTGCTGAGGCACCAAGGTACATTGAATATCATTATTTCTTATCATCCATGAGTAATTGTGAATGATTAGCAGCCTGTGTTGAATTGAGATGGTTTTAGGGGTGCGTGACACGTTGTGGCCAAGCGGCCTTGTGCACTGGACTCGGACTCAGTTGTTTCTTGTGGGTTTGAATCTCGGTCTTGACACTTAACAGTTCTTGCGTAGTCCTTCGGATGGGACGCGAAGCCGTAGGTCCTGTGTTGTATAAGACTAACTTAGTACACTAATCGTTAAGGTAAAGGGTTTTCCCCGAAGTTGTCTGGTATGGATGGCTGCAGATTGTGCCACAGCACATTGTCAACCGTTACACGGTGCTATGTAAATAAATGAGCATTGTAACTCTAACATAGCTCGGCATACCTAGTAGAACTAACTAAAGTGACGCGCTATATAAGAACTGCGTACTATTGTTACATGATTGGTATTGCCCGAAAAGTTTAGGACGAGGCACTCTTTGAGATATTTGTTGGCCATTTTTTTTTAATCTTTTTTTTTTTGCTCTTTAGCAAACAGTTTGGCAGATGAAACTGGCTCAATGAAAAAATGCACTCACTAAAAATGTATACACTCGCTTGTGCGTCTGAATCTTCAAGTGCATTTAATGCGCATGTCTTAGAGTGGAAGTTCGGTGGACAGCCTTCCAAATTGTAAGGGAAAAAAAAGAAAATAAAACGTCATTATTTTGTACTTTTATTTTTTTTCCCTGCTTTTTTTACCCGTTAAAGTTGCTCTCAGAACATAAATCGTTAAAGTGACGAATGAATGATCAAATTAGGATTGATTACAATGCTTACAAATGCAAGATCAAGTTTTGACTTTTCACATTACATTGTCGATCTGGTATTGATCGGGTCTCCAGTTGTGTATGTGTAACAAAGTTGATGGAAAATTACTAGGTTAACTCATGGGATAGAAGGAATGTGAGTATTGTTAAACATGGGGTAAACGCGGGACCCAGTAAGCACATAGTTGTTATGTTACGTGCACTCCTTTTGGGCTCATGAATACTTTAACCTTAATGGGTTTGGTAGCCAGCCGTACAAAACCAAAGGAATGCTATTCTAGGATTGAGATTTGCGTTGCGGGTGCTGAGCAGAGGACCGTTTGTGGGTGGGGTGTACCGGCGGGCAGGAGACCAGCGTGCAGGCTGAAGTTGGCCCGTAGTTTACGGCTAGTGGCCCGGCGAATGTTTTGGACCCGCCCTAGCAGCAACGCAAAATCTCCCGGGAATTTCGGGCCGGAGGATAGGCATTGACGAAGCCAAAGGCATCGTGAGTAACTGATAATTACTTTCTAATTCCTTAACTAGGTCGGGTTGTTCACCAACTTTCATTTATGTATTTTAATATTAGCCTTCATTCTGAGAGTATGAATTATTTGTTGGTTTCCTCCAAAGCTTTTTGATGTTAAAATTAGTGCTTTTGACTGTGTATTTTGGAGATATTTTTTAAGTGTCTGTGCTTTTGCAAACTGGGATTATATTGGTCAGTGAAGTGTTCAATATAATACTTTCAGGGATTCCCGTGACGTTAACCCTACTGGGTCAAACCGTCCTGGGTGGGGTCAGGCACAACGGGGGATTCCACGCAGGGCTAGCTGCCGACTGTGACTGGGGCCGGAACTACTTTTCGCGGGTTGTTTTTATTCTTCACAAGGGGACTCATATTCACCGAGCTGGGAGCTATTTAAACAAGATTGTATCTAACTTTTATTGTGTTAAACTGAACCGTGTATACTTACTTGTATTAAACTCGTTCTGTATACTTATTTATATTAAATCTATTGTGCATGTGACCGTTCCGATACATACTAGCGACTTTTACAAACTCAAAGATTGTTGAAAGGGAATAATTAGACTTTAGTAATAAAACTGTTTTTGTTTCACTTAATGTTTTGTTGTTGCAAATCCTAAACTGGTGTCATCGTTCCTTTCTTTGTGCAAGACGTGTGTTGATATTAGTCTTAGTAGAGTGGCGCCAGGGTTCGCTCTGCGACAGTATGTTTGTCTATAGCAAAGAAATGCATTAATTGGTGCTTTCGTTTGAAGGATGTGATTAAAATGGGACCCAAACGTTGCTATTTGTGACAAGTTATTTGCATTTTAATTGCTTGTCAAACATTACACGTACCAACAAAAATTACTTGATTTAACATAAAACACGTTTTTCGCCTTACAAGAATACACTTAAATAATTGTTTTATTTTTAAAATAAGAGAAGTGTAAACGTACGATAAACTAGTTAAATCAAACAGATCACAGTCAATTAAGAACCGACTACCGTGTCTTCAGTTCTGCCTTATACACATTGTTTTTACAAATCCTTTTTTCTTGGTGTTCCACAATGTTCAATTAATGAAAGAGGACAATTGACTACACGACAGGGTTTTCGTTGTGACATACACTTCGCTTTATCATAATTATCTTGGATAAAACGCTAAAGAAACCCCATGGACTTTTACGTTACAGATGGTTACGGACCGTTGTGTATGTACCACAGGATCGCGATGGATTAGACTTTAATTGCGCAACCTCACGCAGGTCAGTTTGTTGTAATGCGCAAAAACAACCCTTTGCTTTGTTTCTTATTTGTAACTTGGGTACGTTTGAATATTTGGTCAAGTCACACGAGTGAGCCTCGACAAGGGTTGCAACCACCATAATCCTTCTTGTGCGGGTCATTTGGGGCACCATAATTAGTAGTGCTCGATATTTTCGTCCTGAAATCATCGTACCTAGAGAGTAATTTTGCAAAGCCATTCTAAAATAATTATTTGATGACAGATTTTAACAATACCGCATGCCGCCATTTTTCTACTTGCTAGACCAGAAGCAGGGTATTCATCGTGACATCATGAGCTACTGAAACGAAATGGAAAGACCCAAGAATGATCAGGAGGCTACTCAAACGAACCCAAGACTACGTTACCATGCACTATAATTACTATTGGAACAGCTGCCGGGAAAGCAAATAGCGCGTTGGGGAATAAACACGTTGAGTTTCTAATTGTGGAGGTCGGCGGCTCAAGCGGGCTGTAGATATCCCCCACTGCCAGCCCAGAAGCGCTGTGCCCCATGACAGCGAACAACATAAAAATTATTGATTCAATATGCCAAAAGCGCCCCCCCCCCCGCCAACACACCCCATGGGTGTATTAATTTCATTGTTTTGATTTCTAGCTCTGTATTACTGATGCGCATTTGAGTCAGCCTGGATCTCCCGTGTCGTTAGAGCAGCTCATGACGTCACGCTGCCAGCACTACTACCATGCCCAACGTCAGTGGACCAGTCTGCTCCACCACCAAGCGCCTGAAGATGGGTTTATTATGATTTACTTCAGAGAATTATTGTGCCTGAGCAGAAGTCACAGACGCCCTATCGTAATAATTTCAAATTCAGTTGAATTACCGCAGGACACTTTGTTTTGACTGGGCGCTTTGGGCTACGAAAGAAATAGACATGGTTGGAAAGATCTTTTAAAAGTAGAACATGAAAATTCACAAAAATATGCTTTCAAATTGTGCGGTTTTTGTTTAACTTCGTGACCCAAAGCGGTCCGCCATTTCGTAGGACCAAGATTTTGACTCCACAAAATGGCGGACCATATTCCGGTGGTTGTCTTTCGAGGTGATGCTGATTGAGTTACCGCTGAGCATTTATTATTACGATCAATATCTGTTTTTGATATTCAAAGAAGTAAATTATAGCTCATGAATAGACCCGGACGGACACACCATGTACACGGTCGTTGTAGCTCACAGGCCTCCTGGCTGTGGGTGGCCGAGGGCCAACCTAGCGGCAACGGATTGTGGCGCGCAAGAAGGTCTGGTACCAAGTGATTTTTTTAGTATTCTGATAGATTTTTTTGTTGATGTGCCTCACTCGGTAGTCAGGCCTCACAATTTGTTGGCAAACTTACGAGAACTTAGGGTCCTGCGCCTAAGTGGAGCTGAACCATGGACACATCAGGTAAACCTTCATCATCCATGTCATCTCCAACTCCAACTGGGGGACGGCAACTAGAAAAAAATCTGTTGAGAAGAGTAAGTTGGTGGCGGAGAAGTTGCTCAGAAAATGTTTTCGTCAATAGCACCTACATTCATTTACTGGCTAAGTGATATACTGTGTTTTTTGTGTTTTTTTTTTTGTTTTTTTTTGTTTTTTTTTTGATTACACGTCGCGCTAGAAACAAATGGTACCTGACGTTCAGCTGGTCGGTTTACCAGGCCACTGGCTGGGCGCAGCCTGACGACAGGGTATTTCGCGCATTATTTGGACAGTGGTATTTACTGCTGGAAATATGTTTCGCGGGTCAGATGTCGGGGTCAGAGACCATATTTTATTTATTTTATTTTTTTTGAATCTCTAAACTCACCAATTACAACACATTATAGATGTTTATTGCATGAACATCTCTTAAAAAAATGATACAGAACACTTCCAAACAACAACAATTCATGACAGTTCAAGGCAATGTGTCCCTTTAACTAATTTTCCTACGATAACACTGTGAAATCAACTTTCATTGTTTTTTACCATTTTCAATGCCTTTCTGGTAACACTTTCTGAACGCGCTTTGGTGTTAATCCTCTATGAACCAAAACACTCGTTGTGCTAACTTTTGTTAAACACTTTTATGTGTTTATAAAATTAGACACATAGACACATTTGTGTGTTTAAATATTACAAGACACACCAACGAGTTATTACGGGTGGTAACACTTTCTGAATGCCAAAACACTTTCATCAGATGTTTTTACTTTTAAATTTAGCCTAAACAAGTAAGTCGGGAAACTTTGGAGCCATGTTAACGATAAAACAAGCTGTTGCACAGAATCTATAAGCGATAAATACGCAATCGAAGAATTAACGAGCTCCAATAGTATTGGGGTCGATGCAAAGTGCAACACCATGCACAGTGACCTGTACAACAGTCACAGTACTATTACACATTACACTTAAACTAGGACTTGCGTGAAATTATGGCGAGTTGAGGCTATGGTTAAAGCGGGTGAACTTCAGTTGTGCAGAGCGAACTATTTTCCGGCGAATACCGCAACCGACTTGGACTAAGGTACCGTAAAAAAAAAAAAAAAAAAAACGAGTACAGTTAAGAACAACTGGATATTCAGCCCATGAAGCCTGGCCTGGGCTTGGTGTCACACTCTCACGGGGGATTTCGTCTCTCGGTGAATCTGTTCCCATACTGCGAATTGTGTAGACATTTTGTCAGATTTCGTCCACTGCCTATAGCTTATGTTAATTTACCGTATGAGGGACACATACACCGGCGGACAAAATCCCTATTACACAAACACTAAGTATAACAAGAAACACTTACCTTGGTGTTCTGTTCTTGCAGTCCAAGCCTTCTTAGTTCCTCTTGCCGATAAGATGCAAAGTTGTTATGAGCATTACAGCTGACACAGCTCGTTTTAAATACTGCTGTATTTCCATTCCAGGGACCAGAAAATCACTTTGGGTTTTGATTGACAATCGGTGAGCTGTCAATCATACATAGACCACCGATTGATGGAAGTGACTTTACCCTATCACTGGTTTGAATGAGGCTGTGTGTGTTTTGAATGAGGGTCCACTGTGCCATACTATCATAACATGGCCGTCGTGTGTCTGTTTACATGTATATCCGCCTGACGACGTTGTGCTTTTTGATTGCTTCCTAAGTACCAGACCAGCATCCTTTCATTTCCGCTCATGACGTCATTATGTTAAGGTTGTCAAATCAAGAGTTAAAGTGCACGTTTCCTATTAAACCGTGTACATATAAAGTGGTTACTCGATAGTAAGAAGTACAGTGCGACAGCTTCCTGTCCCGTGATTTTTTTTTTTTTATTTTTTTTTTTTTTATCTTAGTACACCAAGAACGTAGCTATAGTGACGTATTTCTCTTAAACATTTCCATGATTACTAAGGCTCTGGTGTTAATTTGTTTTATCACAACTCGTAATGTAGGATGTCGTGTCAGGCAATTTCGGGCACTGAACTAAATTGCTGGTTTATTTCACTGAGTGTTTAAAGTGTGTACCATCGAGTGAGGACCTTGCTGGGGGGGGGGGGGATTGACTGGGGTATGGTAAAATCACCCCAACCCCCGATGTGTTTCTTTTTTTATCTCAAACCTTTTGACCTTTTTAATGGTTATGCGATTGTGGCCTATATGTAAGGGGTCCATACTAGTGTTGTAGGTCTCGGATCCGCTTGTATCGGTCTCCCCCTCGGTCTTGGTCTTGGTCTTGGTCTTGGTCTTGGTCTTGGTCTTGGTCTCGTACTGCCGGTCTTGACTTCAACACTGGTCCATACGTGCAGCTGACCTCACTACTCTCTCCAGTGCAAGCCACTCAGAAAAGGTCGTACTTCCGGACCACACAGTGATAGATTGTGTTAACACACTTTTTATCACTTCTTGATTTGACAAGTAGATTGCCTTCTTGATTTGACAAGTAGATTGCCTATTGATTTGACAAGTAGATTGCCTATTAAAAAAAGGTGAATCTACTGCAACTGTTCTCTTCTTCTTCTGAACCTGGGATAGTGAAGAGACAGTCCAACATCTTCAAGACATGGGTTTTCTCCAGAGAGAGAGAAGGCGGGCTGTTTTAAACTCTAAAAATATATTTGTAAAACCAGCTATGAACTGAGTCTTCCATTACAAAGGGGATCCAGGTGAGTCAATGTTTTTTTCCGCTGTAGGACAAAATAATTACTGTAAATGAAAAGTCGGTTGCCCGGTAGAAGGACTTGAAATACTTTAACTTCAGCTGCCGGTACAAAGACCTAAAGCGTGAAGCCGTAACCACTTAACCATATCCTTGCTCGTGGTACATTTTCTTGTGAGTTGACCAACCAATTTAAACCAGTAAGCTGTCAGTGTTTTGTATGATGGCACACGTGTGCACAGAACTTAAACTGTCTAGGATCGATGCATTAACCTCACGATATTTAAAACCCTGGTGTCAGCTACGAGATGATAAAATTCAGCAGGTCCTACCAAATATGGCCATAACTTTTTTTCAATGGGCCAAAAAATTCAAGATTCCATGTAAACCTCACCCCTGGTATTCCCCACAAGCCTGTAAACTTTCATTGGCCAGACCCTAACCACTGCAGAGTAAGGAGTGTTGAAAGACAGCAGCCACCTGTCTCTGTGCAGTAATTGATTGACCCTTGTGCTAAGGGTCATTGGCACAAGGCGGTATGCACTTTGTGAAAACAACTTGCGGCAGCACACTGATCGTAAATAACACAAGTCTGAGTCTTGACTGGCACTCCAATTCACCCACATGGTCATTTAGTGTAGCTTTGGGCTTGCATAGGGGGGTTATTGACCTAAAAGACAGGGTGTTGATAAAATTTCATCTTGTGGATACACAGCGTAAAATTTTCATTACGGATGACCCGAGGGTTTTAATTAATGGTTAGACAGTAGGCGGGTTGATCTTCGACTGTAGATGCATTTACAACTTGATATCATTATTGCATGCTTGCCCAACACAATGCATCGTTGCTACACACCAGTTCAATATGAGTGCTTTGGGGGTACCCTCTCTTCAATCCCCATCCCTTTATCATTTCTGCAAAATAACACAATGCTGATTGTCTCTGCTAGGAATCATGAAAGTTATTATGGCATACATTGACAAGAACATTTAAAATGTGTTCAGAAATTTAGGTGATTCACCACCCGTTGGCGGGATCTTAACTTGTTTCCCTGCCAGATAAAATACAGCAGCGTATGGAATTCTATCTCTGCCATTTCAACGTCGCATATATTGTGGTGATTATAGTGTCTCTAGCCGCTTGTGCCGTCAACGGCGCTTTGTCGCGTCAAGCCGTTGCATAGTCAAATCGTGCCGTTGCATTGTCGCGTCGTGCCGTCGCATTGTCGCGTCGTGCCGTCACATTGTCGCGTCGTGCCGTCGCATTGTCGAGTCGTGCCGTCGCATTGTCGCGTCGTGCCGTCGCATAGTTGTGTAGTGCTGTCGCATTGTCGCATTGTCGCCCGGAAGCAGTTTTACTGTATTTCTCAGCCCTCCTTTGTCAAGCACTGAATAATACAGTAAAACTGCTTTCGGGCGACAATGCGACAATGCGACAGCACTACACAACTATGCGACGGCACGACGCGACAATGCGACGGCACGATGCGACAATGCATGGGATTTGTTCCAATGGTCTACCACTGGTTGTCTCTGTCAACCGTTTCAACGCGTTACACGCTTCTCTGGCCTCAACAATTCTTACAATATAACAGTTCCGAATGGCAGTGCGAAGATGGACTGTACAATTTTTTTTCACACACTGCTTCACTGTGGAACTCTTTACCTGTATTCTGTTTTGCTGCGAGCTAGAATCTTTCTCAATTTTAGCAGAATGTGAATAGTTTTCTTCCGCCCAAATTGTCTATGCTGTCTTTCTCTTTTCTTTGTAGCCCTCACCTATAATAACAATAATAAAAAACTAGATATATTGTGAATGTAATCAACAATCACAAAGCTGTTCCGAGTTTGTTTTACTACAATAATTGGGTCCATACCATGATGATTGGAATTGATGTTTCTGAACGCAACCTTCATTAAGGGTCTCCAGATCGTTCGTCAGACTTAAATTATGAGCATCCTGTTTCAAACGGAAGTAAAGGTCATAGTGTGGTCATGCCTAATAACAAAATGCCACATGTGATGTAAGCTACAAATGGTACAAAGATTATGACTCTAGGACATTTGCCATAGGAGATATGCTTTTTTAAATGTAGAGCTTCCTGCTTGGAGCGGAAGTAAATGTCAAAGTGGGGTCATTCTAATAACCAAATGTAACATGATGTAAGCTAAAAATGGTACAAAGATTATGACTCTAGGACATTTGCCACAGGAGATATGCTTTTTTAAATGTAGAGCTTCCTGTTTGGACCGGAAGTAAAGGTCAAAGTGGGGTCATTCTAATAACCAAATGTAACATATGATGTAAGCTACAAATGGAAACATATGATGTAAGCTACAATATTATTTGGGTCCCGGTCATGGCACTTGTGTCATTGTGTGTTGCTTAATGCATGTAAAATAACCTAGTACACTTATCGTTACGAAAAGGGTTTGCCATGTGTTTCTGGTTTGGTTGGCTGCAGATGAAAATGACGGATTAATGAGGAATATCTGACGTCCAAAACTCACCGCCAAAAATTGTATGCGGCCATGGAATACTATACTAGTCCGGCGAGTTTAGCAGCTTCTGACAGGTAAGTTTTGAATTATGGAGCTCTGAAAGATTTCCGCCCGAGAAACGGGCCCCCACATCTAGGACTCTGTATCTGTGCACAGAGGAAGAATCCTATATAGGGCTAATGCAAACACAACTCTTTATAACTCTCAGTAAAGTAATGAGCGCTTTGAGACGCGATAAATGACTGTGCCATGCGTATGAATGCGTGCTTGCCAAAGTAAGCAAAATCTCAAGATGGCGGCCGACGATAAAAAGTTTACAATTAATGTGACGAGATTGGGTGGACCGACACAAGTCTAATCTGCCCTTGGTAGGGCGGTGTTTATTTCGCTTTTCGCCCTTGTGTCAAGACTACGATCCCATTCAACACGCATGCGCGTGAAGGAATTACACACATGCTAGGCTATTCAGTAATCACAAATGCGATTCATTCAACGTAAAGACGATCAGTTAAGAAACATACCCAAACACTAAATTCTTGTTTATCATTAAGTTGGTTTATTAAACAATAAGAATCAGCTTAGGTTAAACCATAGAGCAAACGATGACTGTACATATTAGGCTCCTCTGAAATATTTCTGCCTGATATTCCAGAAAACTTGGGAAATCGGTAAGATGAAAACCCTTTTTTGTTTCTTATGACTTTTTTTGAACGTTTTTTTTTTCTTACTTTTTTCTGTGACTTAGAAATGTCAATGTTTGTTAGAAATTTTCAAAAAGGGACATGTTAATTAACACAAAGTGTGGATACAGGTTGTTAAGCTTCACCAAAAGAGTATAATGGTTTTAAGAGCCAACGTGACGCTGTGAAACAGGTGTTTAATGGAGCACATGACATAGACCTAGCCCTAGTGTAGTGCAAACTGAATACTATATGGCAATTTGTAATGTTACACTATACTGCCACTGGGCAGGTTAAATTAGTGTTTGTTATTTCTGAAACTAACATTTAACAGTCGTGTACTGTCGTGCTTTTACAAGGTGAAACAAGGGGCCCACACAACAAATCAGGGAAAAGTTTCCATATCTCTTCGACCGCCACTTCATCTAATCTCCCCTATCGGACTATGTTTATAATTCTATCCTTTACCTGTTTGGAAACCTAGAGAATGTTCACAGTGAGAAAAAGTGGTGGTTGGATACGAAAACTTTTCCCTAATCAGCACATGTAGGCTTAAGAAAATACTGTGTTTGTGTGTTAATAATGTAGAATGTACGTATTAAGTTGGCTGTGTACGTATGCATACGTCTACGTTGACAGGTTGATTTTATCTTGGGTTTCGTAGTCTCTTTCAAGACCGGAATTGACACTGTTACTGCACAAAACCCGTCGCTGCGGTGTAAACCAAAAAAACGCGTCCGGTCGCGCCTGATGCTTTCGTCGCAGCGTGATTTCAGCTAGCGAACGAGCTAGAAGTGTTTTCCAGCGATCCAACAGTAGACGCGAAGCTTAAGTGTTACGAACTGAGTGAGGTTAGTTGCATGCTGTCTCCGACTAACTTCCTTTATTTGTAATCCCGTAAACTGTGTAACTTGTTGAGGGCAGTGTTTTGTAAAGCGATCCAGTGAGGACCGTGCCGGTAGGTTTTTAGTTGCGGTAAATTGTTGCTTTACGATTGTGTGACAGTGATTTAAGTAGCCTTTCAGAATAGTTGCGACGAAGTGGCAGCTAATAGTTGAGTTAACAGAGAACTTGAGTGACACAGGGTTGATCAGAGAGATTGACCGATAGTGTTAACCATAGAGGTTGACTAGTGGCTATGCATTATTAAACGTGTAGTCCAACTGGTAAGGAAACTTGGATAGAGACACTGGAAAACAATCGGCGTGCTATAGCACGTGTGTTACGCACCATTGTGTCCGACATGGACGATTATGTCCGACAACGTTTTTGAACCATTAAGTCCGGCCCAATGTGTCCGCTGGACCATTATGTCCGGCCCGTTATGTCTGCTGGACCATTATGTCCGGCCCGTTATGTCCGCTGGACCATTATGTCCGGCCCGTTATGTCCGCTGGACCATTATGTCGGGCCCATTGTGTCCGCTGGACCATTATGTCCGGCCCATTGTGTCCGCTGGACCATTATGTCCGGCCCGTTATGTCCGCTGGACCATTATGTCCGGCCCGTTATGTCCGCTGGACCATTATGTCCGGCCCATTGTGTCCGCTGGACCATTATGTCCGGCCCATTGTGTCCGCTGGACCATTATGTCCGGCCCGTTATGTCCGCTGGACAATTATGTCTTGCCTATTGATGTCCTACAAATCGTTAGTAATTGTAGGTTTGTGCGTGTTTGTGAGGGTGGGTTTGTAAACGCACACTTGTGGAGTCTTGAGGACAAAAGAACAATGGACCCCACAAGGTAAATTCAATGGGAATCATTAGCCCCAACACGGAAATTCTTTAGAAAAGGGATAATAGAACTAATAAAATAATACCCCATAAGTCTATGTTTGCGTATTGAGTGTTATGGGACCCTTGGAAAAGGGTAACTTTTCTGATTGTAAATTGACTGTTTTGCCCCGTTTTGGTCACAAATCGTTTTCGTATCTTAAGCCCAGATGACATTAAACTTGACATTCTTCTTTTGTCATAATGAAAAACAGTTATTTCATCACTGGAGTCACCGTTAAGGGCGCTATATTGCATTATTTTATACCATAACTATGGGCAAAATTGTATTTTTTCGTTTTGTATTTCTCACTTAAAAATATAGATGGCCGCCACTTTCAAGCCCGGGTGAGATTCTGAGCATTGATTGACAATTCATTATTGATGGGCCTATGAAGTAACAATTTGGCAAAGTAAAAGTATTTGATTACTTACAAATTTGCAAAAAAAAAAAAAAAAAACTAATTACGGGCTTAAAAACAAGAAGAAAAAAAAAGGAAATGGCCATCCTCATAATAAGTGGCTGCCATTCTAAATTCCAACAAGGCAATTGATAAAATCATGTGATCCAAAGTCAAACAAGCGGTTGGCATAGCAATAACTTACCTCTGAAAACATTCCACAAAACAAACGAACAAACAAACAAACAACAGACAGACAGACAGACAGACAGACAGACAGACAGACAGACAGACAGACAGACAGACAGACAGACAGACAGACAGACAGACAGACAGACAGACAGACAGACAGACAGACAGACAGACAGACAGACAGACAGACAGACAAAACCAACCAACCAACCAACCAACCAACCAACCAACCAACCAACCAACCAACCAACCAACCAACCAACCAACCAACCAACCAACCAACCAACCAACCAACCAACCAACCAACCAACCAACCAACCAACCAACCAACCAACCAACCAACCAACCAACCAACCAACCAACCAACCAACCAACCAACCAACCAACCAATGGATGCAGATGTACAGTTGCGTAGCTAGACATATTCGGAAGGGGGAGGGGCAAAGCGTGGGCAGATACTTTGTTCGTTTTTTTATGGGTGGAATGTGGGTATGGGTGACATGAGTGGCGTGTGCGTAAAGCGCTCGCCTATCATTGATATGGCCTTGGTTCTATTCCATGCTTAGGCCTATGTGAGTAGAGTTGTGTGTTGGTTCTCTCCTATGCCACAAAGGCTTTTCTCCGGGCGTCCGGTTTCCTCCCTCCGGATCAATCAAACACTTTTGATCTCAGGTTGTGCCCCTTGGTCATAATGAATTGACGTGGAAGGCCTTCAAAGCTGCCCTTGAATACCTGCATCTCGAACATCTGTATGGAACCATTCATTTGTGCAATTTTTGATATCAGTAGGGGAGAGGAAAGGAAGCAAAGGTTCAGAGCTGGGAGGCTCCCCCTGCTCTCCCCCTGGTTACGCCACTGTAGATGTCGGACACACACCACTTGACTGTCAGTATTTGTTTATCAGTGATGAATTCACCCAATCTTTGTGCAACGTTTCAGATGGAAATGTTTCTGACATTTAATTCCCTTAACCCTATCAGGACCAGGCTTTTTTTGGTTGTACGGGGACCGGGGAGGGGGGCACATAGTGCCCCCCCCCTCCGTATTTTCCAAAGTGTTCGACCGATTTTGATGAAACCTGCCACAAATGTTCATTTCACCGATTTCTACATGATGACGTTACAAAATTTCAAAAAACTGTCACTAGAGGGCGTTTTTGACAGATTTTTGCCCATTTTTGGACAAAAATCGTGTTTTTGCCATAACTTCAGTATTTTTTGTCCAATGTTTTGAAACTTGGCAAACTTGTACATTTTAACAAGATAAATATAATTTGAACCTAATTTAGTCACTGGATATATCTTTAGGGGGCATAATAATTCATTAATTTATCCCATTTTCGGGAAAAAATGTTTTTTTTGCGTTTTGTTCACTTAACAATCAAAATGGCCGCCGCCAAGGGCCCAGGGAGAAATAATAAGGCATGATTGACAAATCTGAACATTTTTTGGGTCTGAAAGTAATAAATTAGCAAGTTGAAAATGTTCCATTGTTAAAAAACTTGATATAATTTGACCCCCTAATTACAGGCTGAAAACACAAAATCCAAGATGGCCGCCAAAAATGGCGGCCATTTTGAATTCCCAAAACCATTTCAGACTATCACGTGACTCACCACTATCACTTTTCTGGCAAAAAAACATAAAATAAGTGGAAATTATGTCCAAAAAGTTTTAAAAATCACTAAAAACAGTAAAATCGTGTGACCCAAGGTCAAACAAATGGTTGCCATGGCAACAGCTTACCATCGGTATCAATTATTTTTTGCTAATATGATGCTAGATATATTTTAGGAAAAGTCAGAAAATTTCGCGATGATCGGACTAAGCGTTAAAAAGTTACGGTGAAAAAATTGGTAGGGGGGGCACATTGTGCCCCCCCCCCCGGTCCTGATAGGGTTAAGAGCATCATAGATCTGACTAAAAAACAATTTACTAATATAACGAAGAACAGGTGATGTTAAACGGTTTTGATAATACATGCGACAAGCTAGGAATACACTAGCCAGGACTTGGATTGAATGCAACTTTGTCTGCATGTTATTTTTTGGGTGGTTTATCAATATCAATGAGTAGGGTGGTTTATCAATATCAATGAGTAAACGACACCCTGAATATAAAAATGTCATGGGGAACTTGAAAACCACGATATGTTTTAAACCGTGTACAATTTGTGTAGAGCAACTAATTATTTTTTGATACATTTTCCGGTTATCAGTAAGTCAGAGGTCACCCGATCTAAAAAGCAGTGGGGAAAAAACGAAGAACTGTATTACTTGCTTTAGTTATCTTATTTTTTGTATTGGATTTTATTTTAAGTAAACACATAAAAAAATAGTGTGTTGTATTCAAACAAGTATTCGGTGGGATATAGAGTTATATATCTGTGAACAAAGTTTTAAGAAAATGAAATGATTTTAATAAACTGCAAGAAAGCCTGTCATTTCCACAACATTTTATTTATTGTTTCCTGCTACTGGTTGTATGGTCATGATAAAAACAACATCATATGCAGTCTGTTCACGTGATTGGTTTCAGGACACAAAAATTTCAAAGTTTTGAAGCTGAATCATCCAACGAAATTGCTTTCCAAAACTGTGTGATTCCTTTGCCAATTTGAAATTTCGCAAGGCTAGGTATAAATGCTCACTTTTCCAACGCTATTTACTCCCCCTTTTTTTAGTGATTGAGGCCTAAATTACAAACAAAATAACAGGCGGGTGGCTACATAGTCGTCCTAACTCAAAGTGCACATTTCAAAATAAACCTCTTTTGGTAGTAGAATACTGGTAGTTTAACAGTAATGTAATTAATATCAATGTCACAACATTCAACTTTAATAAAATGGCTTAGTAACTGTGTTATTATTACCAAAAGCCTACTTTTGGTGTGACTCTGTCGGTCACGGCATGTATTTGCACATAGTTTGCCATCAGCTCAGATGACGTAGTACACACAATAGGTCACGTGATGAAGTGTAAACATTGGCAATCGCTCTATTACAAACTCTTAGTAGGTTGTGAAATTCGTTATATATTTGAACTGGTACATTTAGATTTCGTGCAACAGAAATCCAATAAACGACGTATATTGATCACTGTCACTATAAACTTCACCGCCTCCAGCTAAGTGAACTTGATCTCCATAGTACAGGGAAATAACCGCACTGTTGCTGACATGATGATAATGTGAAGCGTGTACATACGATGAAACAATGATTTTACCGTTCTTCCTCAGCTGAACATATAGGTAAGGCCCAGTTGCTGGTTGCTGGACTGAGAACATAAAGACGTATACCCCAGGCACTGTACACGTAAACGTGCCATTAGCCAAGTTGAACTCTGTCCCTTCCTCTGAAAACAATAACTTTTCAAAGGGCAGATATGCAGATAAAGAGTTGACGCTGGTTTTCCTCACTGCAGTGAAGGCGGACCGTCGTGTACTACATTCACCTGCTTCACCCTCCTGTCCAGCTGGTCCAGGTTCACCTCTCTCCCCCTTCAAACCATCCATCCCAGGCTGACCTTGAGGTCCTTGTTTCCCTGGTTGACCGACTCCTTGCTCTCCCTTCAGTCCGTGATCCCCTTTAGCGCCTGGCTCACCAACCAGTCCTTCTGACCCCTTGTCTCCTTTAGCCCCGGGTCCACCTACCTCACCACGAGAGCCAACATCACCTCTAGGACCTACCGGCCCGTGTTGACCATTTGATCCGGGAATTCCAGGTATACCGGCTGGGCCCTGGCAGCAGGAATTACACGTCATTTCCTGATCAGGTGACACTGCAACTGCAGCCACCATGAGCTTAACTTGCATCAAAGCCAAAACAAGGATCACTTTAATGTTGAGCTTCATCTGCAAATTAGAAGAGAAATGAACAGAAACACGATAATAAGAATTATGTCAAGTACATCTCAATTGTTCAAGAAGAACAATCGAGATGTTATTCTACTCCCGGCGTGAGTTGTCCCAAAATAAAAGAGAGGTGTAGGGCCTTTCAAAAACAGTTTAAAAACCTACAAACCTACAAGCCTGACAACTTAAACGATCCGACATCACATCGTCACTGTTCCCACGAAGTGCAAAAAACTCAGTTTTGACACAAACGTTCATTCCGAGATAATCACGTTTGAAGTTATACACTTTTTAAAATCGCGTTTTTTTATTTATTTGTGGTCGCAAACTTTAACAAAAATGAACTTGCCGATATAACTTGAGAACTATACTTGACAACGGTATTGTTGCTTTTACAAAGTTTTTGTTAAATAAAGAGTTATTAGTTTAGAAATGTTGTTTGTACTTCTTGATAATACTAACGTTGGAGGTTGTCTTTAATGTGTGTACAAAACCTTTATGTACAGTGTAATGGACAAAGTTTTTTGCACTTCGTGAAAACACAACGCGCTGGATGCCTAACTTTTTTTCGCAGTTTGTATGTACAATGTTAATGTACATGCAGTCATCGTTCCCTTATTGATAGCTGCCATTCATACCATTGTACACAATTACAGCACAATCCCTGGGAATAAGAAGATTTTTGCACTTCGTGAAAACACAAATAGCACAGACTGCTGGTTGGTGGCTCAAGTGAGGACAAATAACCTGGTTGTCATTTACAACAATTATTTGCATTTTGACATTCAGTGTTCTCCAACGTTGAAAAACGAGGAAATGCGACCGCGAGGCCCTTACGGTGTGAGGTCTGGGCCCAATAGACCGATTGCGCAACCTGCGTCACGTGACCACTTCTGGGTGTAAAATGTAAACACACACGACGTCCTCCATAGAAAAGTGCGATACGGTACACGATGATTAATGTATTTAGTTTACAGTGATTTAGGCTTACAATACAAACAAAATAACTTGCGGGTGGCTATATAGTCATCCGACGCCGGTAGTTCATGGCTAAAAAAAGCTTTTTTTTAGTAGAATTCTGTTAAATTATGAAACAGAGATGTGATTTGAATTAATGCCACAACATACTACTTTAAATAAAGGGGCTGATTAACTAATTTATCACTTAACAAAAGTAAAATCGACTTTTTTTTGTACGCACTCTGTGTCACGGCATATGTCTTTACACGTATTTTGCTATCGGCTGTATGACGTTATACCCAGTAGGTCACGTGACCGCATATCAACATTGTCGTGCAATCGGTCTACAACCCTGGCGTCAGCGCAGAGGTAAAACATAATCCAATTTTTACCAAATATGGTCTTAATTTTTTTTTCAACGGGCCAATGAGGCCAAGATTCTATGTAGTCCTCACCCCTGGTATACCCCCACAAGCCTGTAGACTCCCATTAGCCAGACCCTAACTACTGCAGAGTAAGGAGTGTTGAAAGACAGCAGCCACCTGTCACAGTGTAGTAATTGATTGACCTTGTGGCTAAGGATCCTTGGCACAGGGCGATATGCAATTTGTGTAAACATCTTGTGAGGCTCGTGGATCTTAAATAACACAAGTCTAAGTCTTAACTGGCACTCCAATTCACCCCCACAGTGATTTATAATGGTTTTGGGCTTGCAGGGTGGGTTATTGTCTTTATTTTGGGCTTGCAGGGTGGGTTATTGACCTTAAAGACAGGGTGGACGAAATTTTAACCTCCTGGATCCAGCGAAGTTGTTGATTAATGGAGATGCACTGAGGGTTAAAAGCCTACTATGACTAAATTGTGTGGACAAATGATTTATGTGGTTGTCATTAAACAATTATTTACAGTTTGACATTCAGTGTTATCCAACGTTGAAAACATAAGGTTGGTGCTTGGGTGGGGTTGAGGGAATGCAACCGCGATGCCCTTACGGTGTGAGACCCAGGCCCATGAACATTTTTTTTCATTCTAAAATCACGGACACTCTATTGTTGGGACAATGTTAACAGCACCCCGTACCCTCGGTTTGAACTGTTGTCAAGATGCGACAAGCGCCTTAGCAACTTCAATCAGAAGCGATCAATGCTCGGTTTGCTGATGGACATGAAAGTGCTTAATGTTGAAATGGGGTACGGGGGTGTCCCAACGAACTTTGTCCCGGATTGTAGATGCTCTGTGGTGCATTGTGAGGCGATTCTTGCAAAATATTTAAAGAGTATAAAGAGATCTCTGTTACTGATTTGCTCTAAAGTTTCTTATGTACTCATATAGGCCTAGCCATAATTAAGACAGGGGAGCTATCTAGACATTATGAAGGGCATGATTGGGTGCCAATTAAAATAAATGCAAATGATTTCTTCTTCTTTTTGATTTCAGGGAATTATTGGGACTGAGCAGAAGTCAGAGACGCATCCGGGTAAAGAAAAACAAAAATATAAAAATAAATAAAACTGCAATATTGCCTGGGATTTGAGTAAGGCTGCCCAGGGGGTCAGCACCTCACACGGTGTGAACCTGGGGCCTAGTAAAGGGGTTGGGGAAATTACCCAATGAAATAATGATTAGTTGTAAACAATGACGTATCTCATCGTAATAATTTTAAATTCATTTGAATTAGGCTACCATTAACTGATCTTCCTATGATCACACTGTAAAATCAACTTTCATTGTTTTTACCGTTTTCAAAGCCTTTCTGGTAACCCTTTCTGAAAGTGTTTTGGTGTTAATCCTCTATGAACCACAACAGGCGTTGCGGTATTTTTTATTTAACACTTCTAAGTGTTTATAAATTTAGACACAGAGACACATCGGTGTATTAAAATAAAAAAGGCACACAAACAAGACTGTAAGGAATAACAAGCCCTGTCAATGATAGAACAAGCTGTTGCATAGAATCTATAAGCAATAAAGATGCAATCGTAAAATTAGCTTTGACTATTAGTATAGGGGTTAATGCAAAATGCAACACCATGCACAGCGACCTGTACAACAGTCACAGTACTGTCACATAACACTTAAACTAGGACTTGCGTGAAATTGAGGCGAGTTGA
Organism: Marthasterias glacialis; assembly: GCA_911728455.2. NCBI lineage: Eukaryota > Metazoa > Echinodermata > Asteroidea > Forcipulatida > Asteriidae > Marthasterias > Marthasterias glacialis. Next base: position 9,280,983 of record OU452235.1, read on the forward strand.
AGCTCTAATTACCGCAAGTGAACTTTAGCTGTGCAGAGTGAAATATTTTCGACGAATACCGCAACCGATTTGGACTAAGGTACTGAAAAAAAAACCGGGTGCAGTTAAGAACAATTTGATATCCATCCCATGAAGCCATGGTGTCACACTCTCACGGGGGATTTAGTCCCTTGGTGAATCTGTTCCAATACGGTGAATTGTGTGGACATTTTGTCAGATTTCGTCCACTTCCTTCAGCCCATGTTAGTTTACCGTAAGAGGGACATTTACACCGGTGGACAAAATCCCCTATGACACCGGCACCAAGTATAACGAGAAACACTTACCTCGGTGTTGTGTTCTTTCAGTCAAGCCTTCTTGGTTCCTCTTGCCGATAAGATGCAAAGTTGTTATGAGCATTACAGATTACACAGCTCGTTTTAAATACTGTTGTATTTCCATTCCAGGGACCAGAAAATCACTTTGGGTTTTGATTGACAATCGATGAGCTGTCGATCATACATAGACACACCGATTGATGGAAGTGACTTTACTCTGTTACTGGTTTGAATGAGGCTGTGTGTGATTTGAATGAGTGTCCATTGTGCCATACTATCATAACATGGCCGTCGTGTGTCTGTTTACATGTATATCCGCCTTACGAAGTTGTGCTTTTTGATTGCTTCCTGAAGTACCAGGCCAGCATCCTTCCATTTCCGCTCATGACGTCATTATGTTAAGGTTGTCAAATCAAGAGTTAAAGTGCAAGTTTTCTAATAAAACCGTGTACATATAAAGTGGTTACTCGATAGTAAGAAGTTTGTTTGTTTGTTTTATTTCCATTTGTACGACAAATGTACAGAAAAAGTTAGCAACAAGAAATCAATACAATACAAGTTATAGAAATCAATACAATACAAGTTATAAAATAAAGTAAGGACATGCACAAATGGGGGTTACTACCAGAGGAGGTAAAACCCTCCTGTAATGGAGCACCCAGACTGCTGTGAAATAATACACTGGTTGATAAAAGAAAGTAAGTTAGTGACCCTATATAAAATTAAACCCAATTAATGTGAAAGAAAAATAAACTAATTGTTCTGTGTCTTGCTCTTAAAGACATATATAACAATTCAAATTGGTACAAACAAAATCATTATACTTAGTAAAATAGAACGCTTTAAGTTGCTTAATTAAATGTTTTCTTTGAACATTAAAAAACGATTCTCTAAGTTTTATAGGTAGAGAATTAACTATTCTTGGAAGAGTAAAACGATAATTTGAAGAAACAAGATCTACTCTAGGAATACGATGGACATGAAGTAGATTTTCTTGTCTAGTTGAAAAGGAATGCAAATCACGATTCAAAGTAAAAAAGTGGGAAGGCTTAAGTTTTCTGGAAGAAAATTACGAAGATAATCAAAATAATGAGATATACCCGAACATTGTAAATATTTTCCAAATTAAGAATATTGTTTCTGAAACAGAGAGGCGTAGTATGAGCATTGTAATTGGCATGACAAGCGTTGCGAATATATTTTGTTTTTAAGGTAATAAGCCTTTTATAAAACGAGGGGTAAACTTTAATCATGCCACCCCATGCAAAAATACCATAATTCAAACGAGAATTAACCAGTGTATTATAAATGGCCAAACTATCTCTCTGCCTCAAATTTTGTTTAGTCCTGTTAATTATATAATTGGCTTTTGAAAATTTATTACAAACTGTATTAATTTGATCTTTCCAAAACATATTTTTATAAGTCCAAGACAAACAGTGGAAGGAACTTTTTTAAGAAAAGCATTTTCTAAAGTAAGTGACACATCAGGTAGAAACCGTTCTTTTTGTTTCATGGAATAACAAATAAAATGTGTCTTATCAGGATGTATTTTCAATCCATTTGCCCTATACCAGTCTTGGAGAATTAGTAACTCAGAATTAACAATAGCAGCCAAAACCTTTAAATCACGCCCAGAGGCAATCAATGTTGTATCATCAGCAAAAAGAATAGGTTTTAGCATGGTACAACACATGGGCATATCATTAACATAAATCAAAAATAACAATGGCCCTAGAGTCGACCCCTGGGGTATTCCACAATAGATATCTTGACAGCTAGATTTAACTCCATCAAGAATCACAAACTGTTTACGGTCTTTTAAATAACTGGTGAAGTACAGTGCGACAGCGTCCTGTCCCGTGATTCTTTTTTTAAATTTTATTTAAATACACCAAGAACGTAGCTATAGTGACGTATTTCTCTTAAACATTTCCATGATTACTATAAAGGCTCTGGTGTTAATTTTTATCACAACTCGTAATGTAGGATGTCGTGTCAGGCAATTTCGGGCACTGAACTCAATTGCTGGTTTATTTCACTGGGTGTTTAAAGTGTGTACCATCGAGTCAGGACCTTGCTGGGGGTGGGGGGATTGACTGGGGTAGGGTAAAATCACCCCCACCCCTGATGTGTTTCTTTTTTACCTCACAACCTTTTGACCTTTTTAATGGTTATGCGATTGTGGGCTATATGTAAGGGGTCCATACTAGTGTTGTAGGTCTCGGACCCGCTTGTATCGGTCTCGGTCTTGGTCTTTGGTCTTGGTCTCGTACTGCCGGTCTTGACTTCAACACTGGTCCACACGTGCAGCTCTCTCCAGTGCAAGCCACTCAGAAAAAGGCGTACTTCCGGACCACACAGTGATAGATTGTGTTAACACACTTTTCATCACTTCTTGATTTGACAAGTAGAATGCCTATTAAAAAAAAGGTGAACCTACTGCAACTATTCTCTTCTTCTTCTGAACTGGGGATAGTGAAGAGACAGTCCATTATCTTCAAGGCATGGGTTTTCCCCAGAGAGAGATGGGGCGGGCTGTTTTAAACTCTAAAAATAAATGTGTAAAACCAACTATGAACTGAGTCTTCCATTACAAAGGGGATCCAGGTTAGTCAATGCTTTTTTCCGCTATAGGACAACATAATTACTGTAAATGAAAAGTCGGTTGCCCGGTAAAAGGACTTAAAATATTTAACTTCAGCTGCCGGTACAAAGACCTAAAGCGTGAAGCCGTAACCACTTATCAATATCCCTGCTCGTGGTACATTTTCTTGTGAGTTGACCAACCAATCTAAACCAGAAAACTGTCAGTGTTGTGTATGATGACACACGTGTGCACAGAACTTAAACTGTGTAGGATCGATGCATTAAACTCACGATCTTAAAGTACAGGCTGATATAGTCTTTGTATCATTCAAAACCAGAGTGGTTGATATTTAATGTTCAGACAGTAGGACAGTTGACTATAATGCCATCATGGTCACCTGATATCGTATAACAGGCTAACATAGTTATTTATAATTTAAATCAACACTGGGTGACATTCAATGGATATGCAGAAGGAGGGTTGACTGTGTACTTTATTGACACTGTCACCACATGATATCGTATTACAGGCTAGCATAATTAATCTAACAATCAAAACCAGTATGGATGATATTGAAGGGTCAGGTAGTAGGAGGGTTGACCGTGTACTGTTTAGTTGCATTCACCAAATGGTATCATACTGCAGTCTGGTTTTCTAATGTGTCGTTCAAAACAACAATAGGTGATACTTAAAACCCTGGTGTCAGCCACGAGATGATAAAATTCAGCAGGTCCTACCAAATATGGCCATAACTTTTTTTCAATGGGCCAAAAAATCCAAGATTCTCACCCTGGTATTCCCCACAAGCCTGTAAACTTTCATTGGCCAGACCTTAACCACTGCAGAGTAAGGAGTGTTGAAAGACAGCAGCCACCTGTCTCCGTGCAGTAATTGATTGACCATTGTGCTAAGGGTCATTGGCACAAGGCGGTACGCACTTTGTGAAAACAACTTGCGGCAGCACACTGATTGTAAACAACACAAGTCTGAGTCTTGACTGGCACACCAATTCACCCACATGGTCATTTAGTATAGCTTTGGGCTTGCACAGGGGGGTTATTGAACTAAAAGACAGGGTGTTGATAAAAAAAATCAGCTTGTGGATACACAGCGTAAAATTTTCATTGCGGATGACCCGAGGGTTTTAATTCATGGTTTGTCAGTAGGCGGGTTGATCTTCGACTGTAGATGCACTTACAACTTGATATCATTATTGCACGCTTGCCCAACACAATGCATCGTTGCTACACACCAGTTCAATATGAGTGCTTTGGGGGAATCCCCCTCTTCAACCCCCATCCCTTTATCATTTCTGCAAAATAACACAATGCTGATTGTCTCTGCTAGGAATCATGAAAGTTATTATGGCATACATTGACAAGAACATATAAAAGGTGTTTAGAAATGTAGGTGATTCACCAGCCGTTGGCGGAATCTTAACTTGTTTCCCTGCCAGATAAAATACAGCAGCGTATGGAATTCTATCTCTGCCATTTCAACGTCGCATATATTGTGGTGATTGTAGTGTCTCTAGCCGCTTGTGCCGTCAACGGCGCTTTGTCGCGTCAAGCCGTTGCATAGTCACATCGTGCCGTCGCATAATCACGTCGTGCCGTTGCATAGTCACATCGTGCCGTCGCATAGTCGCGTCGTGCCGTTGCATTGTCGCGTCGTGCCGTGGCATTGTCGCGTCGTGACGTCGCAAAGTCGCAAAGTCGCGTCGTGCCGTCACATTGTCGCGTCGTGCCGTCACATTGTCGCGTCGTGCCGTCGCATTGTCGCGTCTTGCCGTCGCATGGTCGCGTTGTGGCGTCGCATAGTCGCGTCGTGCCGTCACATTGTCGCGTCGTGCCGTCGCATTGTCGCATTGTCGCCCGGAAGCAGTTTTACTGTATTTTTCAGCCCTCCTTTGTCAAGCACTGAATAATACAGTAAAACTGCTTCCGGGCGACAATGCGACAATGCGACAGCACTACGCAACTATGCGACGGCACGACGCAACAATGCGACGGCACGATGCGACAATGCATGGGATTTGTTCCAATGGTCTACCACTGGTTGTCTCTGTCAACCGTTTCAACGCGTTACACGCTTCTCTGGCCTCAACCATTCTTACAATATAACAGTTCCGAATCGCAGTGCTAAGATGTACTGTACAATTTTTTTTTCACACACTGCTTCACTGTGGAATTCTTTACCTGTATTCTGTTTTGCTGCGAGCTAGAATTTTTCTCAATTTTAGCAAAATGTGAATAGTTTTCTTCTGCCCAATTTTCTATGCTGTCTTTCTCTTTTCTTTGTAGCCCTCACCTATAATAACAATAATAAAAAAAACTAGATATATTGTGAATGTAATCAACAATCACAAAGCTGTTCCGAGTTTGTTTTACTACAATAATTGGGTCCATACCATGATGATTGGAATTGATGTTTCTGAACGCAACCTTCATTGAGGGTCTCCAGATCGTTCGTCAGACTTAAATTATGAGCATCCTGTTTCAAACGGAAGTAAAGGTCATAGTGTGGTCATGCCTTATAACAAAATGTCACAAGTGATGCAAGCTACAAATGGTACAAAGATTATGACTCTAGGACATTTGCCACAGGAGATATGCTTTTTTAAATGTAGAGCTTCCTGTTTGGACCGGAAGTAAAGGTCAAAGTGGGGTCATTCTAATAACCAAATGTAACATATGATGTAAGCTAAAAATGGAACAAAGATTATGACTCTAGGACATTTGCCACATGAGATATGCTTTTTTAAATGTAGAGCTTCCTGTTCGGACCGGAAGTAAAGGTCAAAGTGGGGTCATTCTAATAACCAAATGTAACATATGATGTAAGCTACAAATGGAACAAAGATTATGACTCTACGACATTTTGCACATAAGATGTGACATTTTGAAATTTTGATACAAAGTTTACAATTAATGTGACGAGATTGGGTGGACCGACACAAGTCTAATCTGCCCTTGGTAGGGCGGTGTTTATTTCGCTTTTCGCCCTTGTGTCAAGACTACGATCCCATTCAACACGCATGCGCGTGAAGGAATTACACACATGCTAGGCTATTCAGTAATCACAAATGCGATTCATTCAACGTAAAGACGATCAGTTAAGAAACATACCCAAACACTAAATTCTTGTTTATCATTTAGTTGGTTTATTAAACAATAAGAATCAGCTTAGGTTAAACCATAGAGCAAACGATGACTGTACATTTTAGGCTCCTCTGAAATATGTCTGCCTGATATTCCAGAAAACTTGAGAAATGGGTAAGATGAAAACCTTTTTTTGTTTCTTATGACTTTTTTGAACTTTTTTTTTACTTACTTTTTTCTTTTACTCAGGAATGTTATTTCAAAAAGGGACATGTTAATTAACAGAAAGTGTGGATGCAGGTTGTTAAGCTTCACCAAAAGAGTATAATAGTTTTAAGAGCGGCCAATGTGACGCTGTGAAATAAGTGTTTAATGGAGCACATGACATAGACCTAGCCCTAGTGTAGTGCATACTGGATGCTATATGGCAATTTGTAATGTTACACTACTGCCTCTGGGCAGGTTAAATTAGTGTTTGTTATTTCTGAAACTAACATTTAACAGTCGTGTACTGTCGTGCTTTTACAAGGTGAAACAAGGGGGCCGCACAACAAATCAGGGAAAAGTTTCCATATCTCTTCGACCGCCACTTCATCTAATCTCCCCTATAGGACTATGTTTATAATTCTATCCTTTACCTGTTTGGAAAGCTAGAGAATGTACACAGTGAGAAAAAGTGGTGGCTGGATACGAACATTTTTCCCAAATCAGTACATGTAGGCTTAACGACATACTGTGTTTGTGTGTTAATAATGTAGAATGTACGTATTAAGTTGGCTGTGTACGTATGCATACGTCTACGTTGACAGGTTGACTTTATCTATAATAAAGCATCGGGCGCGACCGGACGCGTATTTTACCGCAGCGACGGGTTTTGTGCAGTAACGATGTCAATTCCGGTCTTGAGAGAGCCTACGAAACCCAAGCGCGCTACGTTGGAAAAGTTAACGATGACAGGTTGACTTTATCTATACTAACTTTTCCAACGTAGCGCGCTTGGGTTTCGTAGGCTCTCTCAAGACCGGAATTGACATCGTTACTGCACAAAACCAGTCGCTGCGGTAAAATACGCGTCCGGTCGCGCCCGATGCTTTCGTCGTAGCGTGATTTCAGCTAGCGAACGAGCTAGAAGTGTTTTCCAGGCAGCGATCCCACAGTACACGCGAAGCTAAAGTGTTACGGACTGAGTGAGGTAAGTTGCATGCTGTCTCCGACCAACTTCCTATTTGTAATCCCGTAAACTGTGTAACTTACTGAGGGCAGTGTTCCGTACAGCGATCCAGTGAGGACCGTGCCGGTAGGTATTTAGTTGCGTAAATTGTTGCTTTACGATTGTGTGACAGTGATTTAAGTAGCCTTTCAGAATAGTTGCGACGAAGTGGCAGCTAATCGTTGAGTTAACAGAGAACTTGAATGGCACAGGGTTGATCAGAGAGATTGACCGATAGTGTTAACCATAGATGTTGACTAGTGGCTATTCATTATTAAACGTGTAGTCCAACTGGTAAGAAAACTTGGATAGAGACACTGGAAAACAATCGGCGTGCTATAAGCGCGTGCGTTTAGTCGCTAAATTTGTTCGATTATACAGGACTATTTTGCGTGAAGGATACGGTCAGGAAGACAAGGTTTGTTGAAGGATTTTGAAAGGTTGATTTTAGGGACAGAGAAGGGAAATATAATTTCCACCAAAGAAGTGTGCCCAGGAGGAAAATAAAAGGGAGATAAAACTCAGAGCTGTGTTTTGTGTCCATGTTCCTGTTAGTCTGTCCCTCTGTACTTTTTTCTGCTCTGTCCCACAGTTCAGTCAGGCAATCGGTAGCCAATCCGATCGGGCGGTAGATTTCCACCAAAACGAGCTGGCATCCCTGGGCCCGAAACTGCTCGAAGTATTTCCCGGGTCTGAAGTACGATTTGGGATTTGGTGAACTTTCGAACCAAAGACTTCCAAGCTTGAATGAGACTGGCGGGAAACCCGCCACAGTAACATCAATTGTGTTTGTTGGTTTGTTTGTTTGTTGGTTTGTTTGTTTGTTTCGGTTTTTTGTAGCAGCCCGATTGTGAAAACATTTACTGGAGCTAATGTTGGTGGTGTAACACAGTTGGATGCAGATGTGCTGTTGCGTAGCTAGACATGTTCGGGAGGGGGAGGGGCAAAGCGTGGGCAGATACTTTGTTCGTTTTTTATGGGTGGAGTGTGGGTATGGGTGACATGTGTGGCGTGTGTCGCCTATCATTGATATGGCCTTGGTTTTATTCCAGGCTTAGGCCTTTGTGAGTAGAGTTGTGTGTTGGTTCTCTCCTGTGCCACAAAGGCTTTTCTCTGGGCCTCCGGTTTCCTCCCTCCGGATCAATCAAACACTTTTGATCTCAGGTTGTGCCCCGTGGTCATAATGAGTTGATGTGGAAGGCCGTCAAAGCAGCCCTTGAATGCCTGCAGCTCGAAACCGTGTATGGAACCATTCATTTGTGCAATTTTTGATCTCAGTAGGGGAGAGGAAAGGAGGCAAGGGTTCAGAGCTGGGAGGCTCCCCTGCTCTCCCCCTGGTTACGCCACTGTAGATGTCGGGCACACACCACTTGATTATCTGTATTTGTTTTTTCAATGATGAATTCACCCAATCGTTCTGCAACGTTTGAGATTGAAATGTTTCTGAAATTTAATTCCCTTAGGAGCATCATAGATCTGACTGAAAAAACAATGTACTAATGTAACAATGAACAGGTGATATTAAACGGTTTTGATAATACATGCGACAAGCTAGGAATACACTAGCCAGGACTTGGATTGAATGCAACTTTGTCTGCATGTTATTTTTTTTTTTTTTTGGGGGGGGGGGTGGTTTATCACTATCAATGAGTAAACGACACCCTGAATATGAAAATGTCATGGGGAACTTGAAAACCACGATATGTTTTAAACTGTGTACAATTTGTGTAGATAAAAAAGAGCAACTAATTATTTTTTGATACATTTTCCGGTTATCAGTAAGTCAGAGGTCACCCTGATCTACAAAGCAGTGGAAAAAACTGAAAAACTGTATTACTTGCTTTATTTATCTTATTTTCTTTTGTATTGGATATTATTTTAAGTAAACACATAAACAATAGTGTGTAGTATCCAAACAAGTATTCGGTGGGATATAAAGTTATCTAGAGTTATATATCTGTGAACAAAGTTTTAAGAAAATGAAAGGATTTTAACCCTATCAGGACCGGGGGGGGGGGCACAATGTGCCCCCCTACTAATTTTTTCCCCGTAATTTTTTAACGCTTAGTCTGATCACCGCGAAATTTTCTGACTTTTCCTAAAATGAATCTAGGATCATATTGGCAAAAAATAATTGATACCGGGGGTTAGCTGTTGCCATGGCAACCCATTTGTTTGACCTTGGGTCACACGATTTTACTGTTTTTAGTGATTTTTAAAACTTTTTGGACATAATTTCCACTTGTTTTAGATTTTTTTGCCAGAAAAGTGATAGTGGTGAGTCACGTGATAGCCTGAAATGGTTTTGGGAATTCAAAATGGCCGCCATTTTTGGCGGCCATCTTGGATTTGGTGTTTTCAGCCTGTAATTAGGGGGTCAAACTATATCAAGTTTTTTAACAATGGAACATTTTCAACCTGCTAATTTCTTACTTTTCAGACCCCCAAAGTGTTCAGATTTGTCAATCAAGCCTGATTATTTCTCCCTGGGCCCTTGGCGGCGGCCATTTAAATTGTTAAGTGAAAAAACGCAAATTTTTTTTTTTTTTTCCAAAATGGGATAAATTAATGAATTATTATGCCCCCTAAAGATATTTCAAGTGACTGAATTAGGTTCAAATTATATTAATCTTGTTAAAATGTACAACTATGCCAAGTTTCAAAACATTCGGACAAAAAATACAGAAGTTATGTCAAAAACACGATTTTTGTCCAAAAATGGGTAAAAACTGTCAAAAACGCCCTCTAGTGATTTTCTTTTTGAAATTTTGTGACGTCATTATGTAGAACTCGGTGAAATGAACATTTGTGGCAAGTTTCATCAAAATCGGTAGAACACTTTGGAAAATACGGAGGGGGGGGGGCACTATGTGCCCCTCCCCGGTCCCCGTACAACCAAAATAAGCCCGGTCCTGATAGGGTTAACATAACTGCCAGAAAGCTTGTCATTTCCACAACATTTTATTTATTGTTTCCTGCTACTGGTTGTATGGTCATGATAAAAACAACATCATTTAATAAATGCAGTCTGTTCACGTGATTGGTTTTAGGAAACAAAAAATTCAAAGCTTTGCAGCTGAATCATTCAAACAAATTGCTTTCCAAAACTGGGTGATTCCTTTGCCTTTTTGGAATTTCGCAATGCTAGGTATAAATACTCACTTTTCCAACGTTCTTTACCCTTATTTTTAGTGATTTAGGCATACATTACAAACAAAATAACAGGCGGGTGGCTACATAGTCGTCCTAACTCAAAGTGCACAATTCAAAATAAACCTGTTTTGGTAGTAGAATACTGGTAGTTTAACAGTAATGTAATTAATATCAATGTCACAACATACAACTTTAATAAAATGGCTCAGTAACTGTGTTATTATTACCAAAAGCCTACTTTTGGTGTGACTCTATCGGTCACGGCATGTATTTGCACGTAGTTTGCCATCAGCTCAGATGACGTAGTACACACAATAGGTCACGTGATGAAGTGTAAACATTGGCAATCAGTCTATTACAAACTCTTAGTAGGTTGTGAAATTCGTTATATATTTGAACTGGTACATTTAGATTTCGTGCAACAGAAATCCAATAAACGACGTATAATGATTACTGTTACTGAAAACTTGACCGTTTGCAGTTAAGTGAACTTGATCTCCATAGTGCAGGGAAATAACCGCACTGTTTCTCACTTGATGATAATTTGAAGCGCTTACATACCCTGTAACAATGGTGTTACCGTTCTTCCTCAGACGAACGTATAGGTGAGGCGCACTTGAAAGTTTACAGACTGAGAACATAAAGACGTATACCCCAGGCACTGTACACGTAAACGTGCCATTAACCAAATTAAACTCTGTCCCTTCCTCTGAAAACAATAACTCTTCAAAGGGCAGATATGTAGATAAAGAGTTGACGTTGGATTTCCTCACTGCAGTGAAGGCGGACCGTCGTGTACTACATTCACCTGCTTCACCCTTCTGTCCAGCTGGTCCAGGTTCACCTCTCTCCCCCTTCAAACCATCCATCCCAGGCAGACCTTGAGGTCCTTGTTTCCCTGGTTGACCGACTCCTTGCTCTCCCTTCAGTCCGTGATCCCCTTTAGCGCCTGGCTCACCAACCAGTCCATCTGACCCCTTGTCTCCTTCAGCCCCGGGTTCACCTACCTCACCAGGAGAGCCTGCATCACCTCTAGGACCTACCGGCCCGTGTTGACCATTTGATCCGGGAATTCCAGGTATACCGGCTGGGCCCTGGCAGCAGGAATTACACGTCATTTCCTGATCAGGTGACACTGCAACTGTAGCCACCATGAGCTTAACTTGCATCAAAGCTAAAACAAGGATCACTTTAATGCTGAGCTTCATCTGCAAATTAGAAGAGAATTGAACAGAAACACGATAATAAGAATTATGTCAAGTACATCTCAATTGTTCAAGAAGAACAATCGAGATGTTATTCTACTCCCGGCGTGAGTTGTCCCTAAATAAAAGAGAGGTGATGAGGCCTTTCAAAAACCGTTTAAAAACCTACAAACCTACAAACCTGACAACTTAAACGATCCGACATCACATCGTCACTGTTCCCACGAAGTGCAAAAAACCTCAGTTTTGACACAAACGTTCATTCCGAGATAATCACATATGAAGTTATACACTTTTTAAAATTGCGTTTTGTATTTATTTGTGGTCGCAAACTTTAACAAAAATGAACTTGCCGATATAACTTGAGACCTATACTTGACAACGGTATCGTTGCTTTTACAAAGTTTTTGTTAAATAAAGAGTTATTTAGTTTAGAAATGTTGTTTGTACTTCTTGATAATACTAAAATTGGAGGTTGTCGTTGATGTGTGTACAAAAACATTTGTGTACAGTGTAATGGACAAAGTTTTTCGCACTTCGTGAAAACACAAATAGCAAAACCACGAGGTTTTTTTCAATCTGCTTATTATATTACCTAGTAAACCAAACACTTTTATGATTTATAACTTTGTCAGAAGGTATTTAGTGACCAGTGCATAAACAGTATGAAAAAAAAAAACTTTTGAAAATATGTTGATTTTCGAGTTTTTTTGCACTTCGTGGGAACAGTGACGAAATAACTGACCTCCACCCTCGGGCGGTGTCTATAAACCTAACGCATGCGCGTTACAGACTGCTGGTGGGTGGCTCAAGTGAAGACAAATAATTTACCTGGTTGTCATTTAAAACAATTATTTGCATTTTGACATTCAGTGTTATCCAACGTTGAAAAAATAAGGTTGGTGCTTGGGTCGGGTGGAGGAAATGCGACCGCGAGGCCCTTACGGTGTGAGGTCTGGGCCCAATAGACCGATTGCGCAACCTGCGTCACGTGACCACTTCTGGGTATAAAATGTAAACACACACGACGTCCTCCATAGGAAAGTTCGTTACGGTACACGATGATTAATGTATTTCGTTTACTGTGATTTAGGCTTACAATACAAACAAAATAACTTGCGGGTGGATATATAGTCGTCCGAAGCCGGTAGTGCATGGCTAAAATAAAACCTCTTTTTAGTAGAATTCTGTTAAATTATGAAACAGAGATGTGATTTGAATTAACGTCACAACATACTACTTTAAATAAAGGGGCTGATTTACTAATTTATCACTTAACAAAAGTAAAATCGACTTTTTTTGTACGCACTCTGTGTCACGGCATATGTCTTTACACGTATTTTGCTATCAGCTGTTTGATGTTATACCCAGTAGGTCACGTGACCGCATGTCAACATTGTCGTGCAATCGGTCTCAACCCTGGCGTCAGCGGAGAGGTCAAATATAATCCAATTTTTACCAAATATGGTCATATTTTTTTTTAATGGGCCAATAAGGCCAAGATTCCATGTAGTCCTCACCCCTGGTATACCCCACAAGCCTGTAGACTCCCATTGGCCAGACCTTAACCACTGCAGAGTAAGGAGTGTTGAAAGACAGCAGCCACCTGTCACAGTGTAGTAATTGATTGACCTTGTGGCTAAGGATCCTTGGCACAGAGCGGTATGTAATTTGTGTAAACAGCTTGTGCAGCACGTGGATCTTAAATAACACAAGTCCAAGTCTTGACTGGCACTCCAATTCACCCCCACAGTGATTTATAATGGTTTTGGGCTTGCAGGGTGGGTTATTGACCTTAAAGACAGGGTGGACGAAATTTTAACCTCCTGGATCCAGCGAAGTTGTTGATTAATGGAGATGCGCTGAGGGTTAAAAGCCTACTACGACTAAATTGTGTGGACAAATGATTTATGTGGTTGTCATAAAGCAATTATTTACATTTTGACATTCAGTGTTATCCAACGTTGAAAACATAAGGTTGGGGCTAGGGTGGGGTTGAGGGAATGCAACCGCGATTCCCTTACGGTGTAAGACCCAGGCCCATGAACATTTGTTTTTATTCTAAAATCACGGACACTCTATTGTTGGGACAATGTTAACAGCACCCCGTACCCCCGGTTTGAACTGTTGTCAAGATGCGACAAGCGTCCTAGCAACTTCAATCAGAAGTGATCAATGCTCGGTTTGCTGATGGACATGAAAGTGCTCAATGTTGAAATGGGGTACGGGTGTGTCCCAACGAACTTTGTCCCGTATTGTAGATGCTCTGTGGTGCATTGTGAGAAGATTCTTGGCCCTTTCCCCTCGATTTGTTTGCAAAATAGTTAAATAGTATAAAGAGATCTCCGTTTGACTGATTTGCTGTAAAGTTCCTTATAAGTACTCATATAGGCCTAGCCATATTGAAAACAGGGGAGCTATCTGGACATTTTGGTTCCGATTAAAATAAATGCAAAAGATTTCTTCTTTTTTATTTCAGTGAATTATTGGGACGTCAGAGACGCATCCGGGTAAAGAAAAACAAAAATATAAAAATAAATAAAACTGCAATATTGCCCGGGATTTGAGTAAGGCGGCCTAGGGGGTCCGCACCTCCCACGGTGTGAACCCGGGGCCTAGTAAAGGGGTTGGGGGAAATTACCCAGTGAAATGATTAGTTGATAACAATGACGTATCTCATCGTAATAATTTCAAATTCATTTGAATTAGGCTATTATTAACTGATCTTTCTATGATCACACTGTTAAATCAACTTTCATTGTTTTTACCGTTTTCAAAGCCTATCTGGTAACACTTTCTGAAAGTGTTTTGGTGTTAATCTTCTATGAACCATAACACGCTTTGCGGTAACTTTTATTTAACACTTCTAAATGTTTATAAATTTAGACACAGAGACACATCGGTGTATTAAAATAACAAGGCACACAAACGAGACTGTAAGGAATAACAAGCCATGTCAATGATAGAACAAGCTGTTGCATAGAATCTATAAGCAATAAAGTTGCAATCGTAAAATTAGCTTTGACCATTAGTATAGGGGTTAATGCAAAATACAACACCATGCACAGCGACCTGTACAACAGTCACAGTACTGTCACATAGCACTTAAACTAGGACTTGCGTGAAATTGAGGCAAGTTGAAGCTCTAGTTATCGCGAGTGAACTTTAGCTGTGCAGAGTGAAATATTTTCGACGAATACTGCAACCGATTTGGACTAAGGTACTGAAAAAACACCGGGTGCAGTTAAGAACAATTTGATATTCAGCCCATGAAGCCATGGTGTCACACTCTCACTGGGGATTTAGTCCCTAGGTGAATCTGTTCCAATACGGTGAATTGTGTGGACATTTTGTCAGATTTCGTCCACTTCCTTCAGCCCATGTTAATTCACCGTATGAGGGACATTTACACCGGCGAACAAAATCCCCTATGACACCATCTCTTAGTATAACGAGACACACTTACCTTGGTGTTGTGTTCTTTCAGACAAGCCTTCTTGGTTCCTCTTGCCGATAAGATGCAAAGTTGTTATGAGCATTTCAGATGACACAGCTCGTTTTAAATACTGCTGTATTTCCATTCCAGGGACCAGAACATCACTTTGGGTTTTGATCGACAATCGATGAGCTGTCAATCATACATAGACCACCTATTGATGGAAGTGACTTTACTCTATTAGTGGTTTGAATGAGGCTGTGTGTGTTTTGAATGAGGGTCCATTGTGCCATACTATCATAACATGACCGTCGTGTGTCTGTTTACATGTATATCCGCCTGACGACGTTGTGCTTTTTTATTGCTTCCTGAAGCCAGCATCCTTCCATTTCCACTCATGACGTCATTATGTTAAGGTTGTCAAATCAAGAGTTAAAGTGCAAGTTTTTCTAATAAAACCGTGTACATATCAAGTGGTTACTCGATAGTAAGAAGTACAGTGCGACAACGCGTTCTGTCCCGTGATTCATTTTTTTATTTTATCTAAGTACATCAAGAACGTAGCTATAGTGACGTATTTCTCTTAAACATTTCCACGATTACTACGCCTCTGGTGTTAATTTTTATCACAACTCGTAATGTAGGATGTCGTGTCAGGCAATTTCGAGCAGTGAACTCAATTGCGGTTATTTCACTGAGTGTTTAAAGTTTGTACCATCGAGTCAGGACCTTGTTGAGGAAATTGACCGGGGTAGGGTAAAATCACCCCCACCCCCGATGTGTTTCTTTTTTATCTCACAACCTTGTGACCTTTTTAACGGTAATGCGATTGCGGCCCATATGTAAGGGGTCCATACTAGTGTTGTAGCTCTCGGACCCGCTTGTATCGGTCTCGGTCTTGGTCTCTGTCTCGTACGGCCGGTCTTGACTGCAACACTGGTCCATACGTGCAGCTGACCTGACTACTCTCTCCAGTGCAAGCCGTCAGCCAATGTCGTACTCCAGACCACGATGTGACATACTGTGTGGACACACTTTTCATCACTTCTTGATTTGACCAGCAGATTGCCTAAGGTGAAAGATCTGACTCAATCGGTCCAACAGGACTTGAACAAACAAAAGCCATTGATATTACAAATAGATTTAACAGCCACTTTGCCAGTATTGGTCGTACTCTGGATGGTTTGTTTGACAACACTTTTAACAACAATCTCGATAATTTTACTGCTAGTTACTTCAAATTTCATTTTAACCCCATTTCCACTCCTCAGGTATTGAAAGTTTTACAGCAAATTCGCACTGGTGAAGCTTTTGGATTAGATGGAATAAACGGTCATTTTCTAAAATCTGGAGCCACTGTTTTAGCTAAACCTTTGACCAACATTTTTCAGCTTAGTATAGAAAGTGGAACTGTACCTGAGGAGTGGAGAATGGGCAAAGTTACACCCATACACAAAGGCGGTGACATTAATGATCTGAATAGTTACAGACCAATATCCGTTACCTTCAGTTATGAAAATATTTGAACGATTAATTCATGATCAACTTTTCTCATTTCTGCAGGCAAATAATATCTTGGCTAGTGAACAGCCCGGCTTCAGACCCAGACATTCTACACAAACAGCTCTTCGTGATGTCACAGATTTTCTTTTTGAGCAAATTGACAATGGTTATTACACAGGTGCTGTCTTCTTGACCTCAAAATGCTTTTGACACCTTCAATCACAAAATTCTTATTCAAAAACTTCAAAGCATCGGTGTCTGTGGTCTGGAGCTGGACTGGTTCTGTTCTTACTTATCAGAGAGAAAACAAGTTACCAAAATTGGTGACACACTTTCAGATTTGTCTGAAACCATTGAATATGGCGTACCACAGGGTACAATTCTAGGTCCGTTGTTATTTTCTATTTTCATAAATGACTTGCCTTCAACTGTTGATCATTGAAAAATTATCCATTACGCAGATGACACAGCCTTTTTTTACCCCAACAAAAACGTTAACCTGATCAATCAAAACCTTAATTCAGATATGGAAAAAATCAACACTTGGCTTAAATTGAACAGACTATCTCTGAATATCAGTAAAACCAAAACTATGCTATTTGGATCCTCCCAGAAACTTGCCAGGAACCAAACTCCTTTAAACGTTTCCTTCAATAACTTGCCTCTTGATCAAACACCTTGTATTAAGTATCTTGGTGTTATATTGATCCTCAACTGAAATGGTCTGCACACATTATCACATCACCTCATTCGTTTCCAAGCGAATTGGTGATCTTAACAGAATAAAAAAACCTTCCTCTATAGACACTTATAACTTGTTGGTTAAATCACTGATTTTTCCTCAATTTGACTACTGTGATTTAATCTGGAACACCACTTCAAAAACACAACTTGATAGTCTTAACAAACTTTTAAATAGAACTGGAAGGATTATTCTCCAGGTTCCTCAAAGAACTCACACTAATTATGTCTACGAGACACTTGGTTAGGATAAACTAAGTGCCCGTAGAAAAAAATCACTTAAATACTATGGTTTTTAAATGTATCACAGGGCCGGCCCCTTCATATCTTTATGTTTTTAATAAAGTGTCCGATCACCACACTTACCATACGAGAGCCAACACAGCTGGTAATGTTAACATTCATTTTCGAAGGAAGCAGGCAGAAAAACCTTTAGATTTCGTGGGAATCAGGCCTGGAATGCTCCACCTTTAAATCTTAAAAGTCTGCCTGCTGGCAGCATCAACCATTTTAAACTTTTAAATAACCGACTGTGCAATTCTTAGGTCTGATTCTGTTTTCTTTTTGTTGCTTTTTGTTTTTTGATTTTTTGAAAAGTGCTTTAATTACTATGTCGAGTTTTGTTAAACAATTTTTATTGTCCAAAGTCTTCGTTGTGTCTTTGTATATGCTGGGACCCATGGGAGACTAGTGGTTGCCACTGAATGGGACACCCAGTTGAAATAAGAAATGAATAAAAAAATAAAATAGATAAATAACTTGACCCCCTAATTACAGGCTGAAAATACAAAATCAAAGATGGCCGCAACAAATGGCGGCTATTTTGAATTTCCAAAACCATTTTCAGACTATCACGTGGCTCATCATTATCACTTTTCTGGCAAAGAAATAAAAATAAGTGGAAATTATGTTCAAAAAGAAAAAAAATTAATAAATAAAATCGTGTGACCCAAGGTCAAACAAATGATTGCCATGGCAACAGCTAATCCCCGGCATCAATTATGTTTTGCCAATATGATCTCAGATATATTTTTGGAAAAGTCAGAAAATTTTGCGTTTATCGGCGTAAGCGTTAAAAAGTTACGGGGAAAACAAATTGTAGGGGGGGGGGGGGCACATTGTGCCTTCCCCCGGTCTGTCAACCGTTTGGACGCATTACACGCTTCTCTGGCCTCAACCATTCTTACAATATAACAGTTCCGAATTGCAGTGCGAAGATGTACTCTACAATTTTTTTCACGCACTGCTTCACTGTGGAACTCTTTACCCGTATCCTGTTTTGCTGCGAACTAGAATCTTTCTCAATTTAAGCAAAATGTGAACAGTTTTCTTCTGCCCTAAATTTCTATGCTGTCTTTCTCTTAGCCCTCACCTATGATAACAACAATAACAAAAATGAAGACGTATTTTGTTTTGGTGGTTCGACGAGGTCGACAGATTTTGTGGTGAGGACGGTATTGCGATGATTCTTAGTATGGGATTCAGTCAGGAACAGGCAGTTCGAGCTCTCAAAGCTAGCATGGGTATCTTTCTTTTCAAAAGACAGTTCCGGCCTGCCAATTAAACTGTGCGCATTGACCAATTGGATCACGCCTTTTGGTCATGTGACCTCGGGCATACCGCCATGGTATCTTTTCAATACGGGTGACTCAAATTACAGTGCGCCCTCTACATTTGACTCTGGAGAGGCAACTTTCCCCAAAAGTGGTTATCCATATGCTACCTGCTGCTTTGCAAACCACTACAAAAGTTAAGCAATCGGGTTGATACGGCTTGCGCTGCAAGTCAACTAAAACTTGTGTGAACATTTCCCCATGATGCATTGCCGAAATGGCCTGTCCGGGGCAGACTCTACGTACAGGACGCACTGTATTATTGTAAACTTAACCTTTCGAAAGGTTGTGGAGTGTCGAGGCCAAGCGGTCTAGTATATCGGACTCAAGTTCTGGTGTTTGGGTCCTGGTCGTGGCACTTGTGTCCTTGAGTTAGACACTTCACATCAATTGCTGAGTTCTTAGGATGGGATGTTAGCCGTAGGCCCCGTGTGCTGCTTAATGCATTTAAAAGAACCTAGTACACTTATCGTTACGAAAAGGGTTTGTCACGTGTTTCTGGTTTGGTCGGCTGCAGATGAAAATGACAGATTTATGAGGAATATCTGACGTCCAAAACCCACCGCCAAAAATGGATGCGGCCATGGAATACTATACTGGTCTGGCGAGATAGCAGCTTCTTACAGGTAAGTTTTGAATTATGGAGCTCTGAAAGATTTCCGCCCGGGAAACGGGCCCCCACATCTAGGACTCTGTATTTATTATGTGCACAGAGGAAGAATCCTATATAGGGCTAATGCAAACACAACTCTATATAATTCTCAGTAAAGTAATGAGCGCTTTGAGACGCGATAAATGACTGTGCCATGCGTATGAATAGGTGCTTGCCAAAGAAAGCAAAATCTCAAGATGGCGGCCTACAATACAAAGTTTACAATTAATGTGACAAGATTGGGTGGACCGACACAAGTCTAATCTGCCGTTATTTGGTAGGTTCTTGAAGTTTCTTTGCTGGAAGAAGGTGGTCGGCAGTTTGAGTGGCAGGTCTGTATGACCAACCCAGTAGGAGCAGGCTACCGGAGGCGAGCTGCAGAGCGTTGGACATGCGGGCGGCGGCCAATCACGATGCGGTTTGGCGGTGCGTGCATGGCGGCGAGGCTTGTCCGGTGGCGTATTTTTATTATTTTTTTTACACCGCAGAGACGGGTTTATTTCGCTTTTCGCCCTTGTGTCAAGACTACGATCCCATTCAACACGCATGCGCGTGACGGGATTACACACACAGTAGTAATCACAAATGCGATTCACTCAACATAAAGACGATCAGTTAAGAAACATACCCAAACACTAAATTCTTGTTTATCACTAAGTTGGTTTATTAAACAATAAGAATCAGCTTAGGTTAAACCATAGAGCAAACGATGACTGTACATATTAGGCTCCTCTGAAATATTTCTGCCTGATATTCCAGAAAACTTGAGAAATGGGTAAGATGAAAACCCTCTTTTGTTTCTTATGACTTTTTTGAATGTTTTTTTTTTTACTTACTTTTTTCTTTGACTCAGGAATGTTATTTCAAAAAGGGACATGTTAATTAACACAAAGTGTGGATACAGGTTTTCAAGCTTCACCAAAAGAGTGTAATGGTTCTAGGAGACAACATGACGCTGTGAAATATGTTTTTATGGGAGCGCATGACATAGACCTAGCCCATAGTGCATACTGAATGCTATATGGCAATTTGTAATGTTAAACCTGCCACTGGGCAGGTTAAATTAGTGTTTGTTATTTCTGAAACTAACATTTAACAGTCGTGTACTGTCGTGCTTTTACAAGGTAAAACAAGGGGGCCACACAACAAATCAGGGAAAAGTTTCCATATCTCTTCGACCGCCACCTCATCTAATCTCCCCTATAGGACTATGTTTATAATTCTATATGTACATAGCGAGAAAAAGTGGTGGTTGGATGCGAAAAATTTTCCCAAATCAGTACATGTAGGCTAAAGAAAATACTGTGTTTGTGTGTTAATAATGTAGAATGAACGTATTAGGTTGGCTGTGTACGTATGCACACGTCTACGTTGACAGGTTGACTTTATCTATACTAACTTTTCCAACGTAGCGCACTTGGGTTTCGTAGTTTCTCTCAAGACCGGAATTGACACTGTTACTGCACAAAACCCGTTGCTGCGGTGTAAACAAAAAATACACGTCCGGTCGCGCCCGATACTTTCGTCGTAGCGTGATTTCAGCTAGCGAACGAGCTAGAAGTGTTTTCCAGCGATCCAACAGTAGACGCGAAGCTAAAGTGTTACGTACTGAGTGAGGTTAGTTGCATGCCTACTCCGACCAACTTCCTATTTGTAATCCCATAAACTGTGTAACTTACTGAGGACAGTGTTCCGTAAAGCGATCCAGTGAGGACTGTGCCGGTAGGTTTTTATTTGCGTAAATTGTTGCTTTACGATTGTGTGACAGTGATTTAAGTAGCCTTTCAGAATAGTTGCGACGAAGTGGCGGCTAATAGTTGAGTTCACAGAGAACTTGAATGGCACAGGGTTGATCAGAGAGATTGACCGATAGTGTAACCATAGAGGTTGACTAGTGGCTATGCATTATTAAACGTGTAGTCCAACTGGTAAGGAAACTTGGATAGAGACACTGGAAAACAATCGGCGTGCTATAGTGCGTGCGTTTAGTCGCTAAATTTGTTCGATTATACTGGATTCTTTTGCGTGAAGGATGCACTCAGGGAGACAAGGTTTGTTGAAGGATTGTTAAAGGATTGTGAAAGGTTGATTTGAGGGATAGATAAGGGAAATATAATTTCCACCAGAGAAGTGTGCCCAGGAGGAAAATAAAAAGGGAGATAAAACTCAGAGCTGTGTTTTGTGTCCATGTTCCTGTTAGTCTGTCCCACTGTACTTTTTTCTGCTCTACCCCAGAGTTCAGTCAGACAATCGGTAGCCAATCGGGCGGTAAATTTCCACCCTAACGAGCTGGCATCCCTGGGCCCGAGACTGCTCGAAGTATTTCCCGGGTCTGAAGTACGATTTGGGTTTGGCATTCGAGGAACTTTCGACCCAAAGACTTCCAAACTTAAATGAGACTGGCGGGAAACCCACCACAGTAACATCAATTGTGTTTGTTGGTTTGTTTGTTTGTTTGTTTCGGTTTTTTTGTAGTAGCCCGATTGTGAAAACATTTACTGGAGCTAATGTTGGTGGTGTAACACAGTTGGATGCAGATGTGTAGTTGTGTAGCTAGACATGTTCTGGAGGGGAGGGGTGGGAGGGGCAAAGCGTGGGCAGATACTTTGTTCGTTTTTATGGGTGGAGTGTGGGTATGGGTGACATGAGTGGCGTGTGCGTAAAGCGCTCGCCTATCATTGATATGGACCTGGTTCTATTTCTGGCTTAGGCCTATGTGAGTAGAGTTGTGTGTTGGTTCTCTCATGTGCCACAGAGGCTTTTCTCCAGGCCCTCCAGTTTTCCCCCCCCCCCGGATTAATCAAACACTTTTGATCTCAGGTTGTGCCCCGCGGTCCTTTTGAGTTGATGTGGATGGCCGTCAAAGCTGCCTGCAGCTTGAACACATTTATCGCACCATTCATTTGTGCAATTTTTGATCTCAGTAGGGGAGAGGCAAGGAGGCAGAGCGGGAAGGTTCCCCTGCTCTCCCCCTGGTTACGCCACTGCAGATGTCGGACACACACCACTTGATTATCTGTATTTGTTTATCGATGATGAATTCACCCAATCTTTCTGCAACGTTTCAGATGGAAATGTTTCTGACATTTAATTCATTTAGGAGCATCATAGATCTGACTGAAATAACAATGTACTAATATACCGATGAACGGGTGATGTTAAACGGTTTTGATAATACATGTGTGACCCTTGGTAGTAATAGAGTCAAAATATATGGATAGAGGACACGGCTTATCTTACTGTCAGATCTTCGTTTATTCTGTAGATGTTAAGACAGAGAACATACTTGACTGCTCGTCTTCAAACCGGAATAATGGATACAAATGATATTTAAAGATAAATAAACCGCACATAAAGATGTAATAAAAGATTAAACTTAAATAAAATACTAGTTTGCTTAAGGCAGAATGAAATCAAGATGGCGCTAGGGTTCCCGCCAAAACTTAGAATAGCGTTGCCATCTTGGAAATTTACACAAAATGGAATCAAAGGAGCATTTTTCATAAGTAAATGATACAAAACGTCCATCTTGATAGACATAAATAATAGTATAGGAATAATTATATACAGATTTATAAGTACGTAATTTCTCAAAGTGTAAGGAAATTTAGTAAAATGCCGAAACAAGAAGAAAACTAATGGCACTTACAGATAACTTAGGTCTGTAGGTAATGAAATAAAATATTATGAATTACATGAGAGAAATAAAATCGTTACCTGTAAATGTTAAGACAGAGAACATACTTGACTGCTCGTCTTCAAACCGGAATAATGAATGACGGTGGGACTAGGTAGCCCGCCGCCTAAGGTGATTTGAGTTTGAAAAGAGTATAATTTACATGTAATGCATATTTAACAGAAAATAGTAACGTATGGTTACGGGAACGAATGCAGTAAAAGTTTAGAGCGTGGATGTTCTAATGATACTTGTTACACATGCGACAAGCATTTCAAAGTTTTGAAGCTGAATCATCCAAAGAAATTGCTTTCCAAAACTGGGTGATTCCTTTGCCTTTTTGAAATTTCACAAGGCTAGGTATAAATGCTCACTTTTCCAACGTTCTTTACTTTAGGCATACATTACAAACAAAATAACAGGCGGGTGGCTACATAGTCGTCTTAACTCAAAGTGCATAATTCAAAATAAACCTCTTTTATAGTAGAATACTGTTGTTTATGAAACAGTAATGTGATTAATATCAATGTCACAACATATAACTTTAATAAAATGGCTCAGTAACTGTGTTATTATTACCAAAAGCAGACTTTTGGTGTGACTCTGTCGGTCACGGCATGTATTTGCAGGTAGTTTGCCATCAGCTCAGATGACATAGTACACACAATAGGTCACGTGATGAAGTGTAAACATTGGCAATCGCTCTATTACAAACTCTTAATAGGTTGTGAAATTCGTTATATATTTGAACTGGTACATTTAGATTTCGTGCAACAGAAATCCAATAAACGACGTATAATGATTACTGTTACTATAAACTAGACCGCCTCCAGCTAAGTGAACTTGATCTCCATAGTGCAGGGAAATAACCGCACTGCTGCTCACATGATGATAATCTGAAGCCTGTACAAACGATGAAACAATGGTGTTACCGTTCTTCCTTAGACGAACGTATAGGTAAGGCGCACTTGATAGTTTATTGACTGAGAACATAAAGACGTATACCCCAGACACTGTACACTGTAAACGTACCATTAGTCAAGTTGAACTCTGTCCCTTCCTCTGAAAACAATAACTCTTCAAAGGGCAGAGGATCCCATGATGATGGAGGGTTGAAGCCGGTATTCCTCACTGCAGTGAAGGCGGACCGTCGTGTACTACATTCACCTGCTTCACCCTTCTGTCCAGCTGGTCCAGGTTCACCTCTCTCCCCCTTCAAACCATCCATCCCAGGCTGACCTTGAGGTCCTTGTTTCCCTGGTTGACCGACTCCTTGCTCTCCCTTCAGTCCGTGATCCCCTTTAGCGCCTGGCTCACCAACCAGTCCATCTGACCCCTTGTCTCCTTTAGCCCCGGGTTCACCTACCTCACCAGGAGAGCCTGCATCACCTCTAGGACCTACCGGCCCGTGTTGACCATTTGATCCGGGAATTCCAGGTATACCGGCTGGGCCCTGGCAGCAGGAATTACACGTCATTTCCTGATCAGGTGACACTGCAACTGTAGCCACCATGAGCTTAACTTGCATTACAGCCAAAACAAGGATCACTTTAATGTTGAGCTTCATCTGCAAATTAGGAGAGAAATGAACAGAAACACGATAATAAGAATTATGTCAAGTACATCACAATTGTTCAAGAAGAACAATCGAGATTTTATTCTACTCCCGGCTTGAGTTGTCCCTAAATAAAAGAGAGGTGATGAGGCCTTTCAAAAACCGCTTAAAAACCTACAAACCTACAAACCTGACAACTTAAACGATCCGACATCACATCGTCACTGTTCCCACGAAGTGCAAAAAACCTCAGTTTTGACACAAATGTTCATTCCGAGATAATCACGTTTGAAGTTATACACTTTTTAAAATCGCGTTTTTTAATTATTTTTGGTCGCAAACTTAAAAAAAAAAATGAACTTGCCGATATAACTTGAGACCAATACTTGACAACGGTATCGTTGCTTTTACAAAGTTTTTGTTAAATAAAGAGTTATTTAGTTTAGAAATGTTGTTTGTACTTCTTGATAATACTAACATTGGAGGTTGTCGTTAATGTGTGTGCAAAGCATTTGTGTACAGTGTAATGGACAAAGTTTTTTGCACTTCGTGAAAACACAACGCGCTGGATTCCTAACTTTTTTCGCAGTTTGTGTGTACAATGTTAATGTAATTGCAAACTTTTTTTGCGCTTCGTGGGAGCATCACACATCGCACATTGGCACTTTGCCAAAATGGAAAACACCGGGTCATCGTTCCCTTATTGATAGCTGCCATTCATACCATTGTACACAATTACAGCACAATCCCTGGGAACGAGAAGATTTTTGCACTTCGTGAAAACGCAAATAGCACAACCATGAGGTTTTTTTTTTCAATCTGCTTATTATTTTACCTAGTAAACCAAACACTTTTAAGATTTAAATCTTTGTCAGAAGGTATTTAGTGACCAGTGCATTAACAGTATGAAAAAAAAAAAAAACTTTTGTAAATGTGTTGATTTTCGAGGGTTTTTTGCACTTCGTGGGAATAGTGACGACATAACTGACCTCCACCCTCGGGCGGTGTCTATAAACCTAGCGCATGCGCGTTACAGACTGCTTGTGGGTGGCTCAAGTGAAGACAAATAATTTACCTGGTTGTCATTTAAAACAATTATTTGCATTTTGACATTCAGTGTTATCCAACGTTATAAAAATAAGGTTGTTGCTTGGGTGGGGTGGAGGGAATGCGACCGCAAGGCCCTTACGGTTTGAGGTCTGGGCCAAATAGACTGACTGCGCGACCTGCGTCACGTGACCACTTGTGGGTATAAAATGTAAACACAAATAACGTCCTCCATAGTAAAGTGCGATACGGTACACGATGATTAATGTATTTAGTTTACAGTGATTTAGGCCTACATTACAAACAAAATAACTTGCGGGTGGCGATATAGTCGTCCGACGCCGGTAGTGCATGGCTAGAAAAAAACTCTTTTTAGTAGAATTCTGTTAAATTATGAAACAGAGATGTGATTTGAATTAATGTCACAACATACTACTTTAAATCAGGGGAGCTATCTGGACATTTTATGAAGGGCATGATTCGGTTTCAAAAAAATAAATGCAAATGATTTCTTCTTCTTTTTGATTTCAGGAATTATTGGGACTGAGCAGAAGTCAGAGACGCATCCGGGTAAAGAAAAACAAAAGTATAATAATAAATAAAAACTGCAATATTGCCCGGGATTTGGGTAAGGCGGCCCACAGGGTCAGCACCGCACACAGTATGAACCTGGGGCCTAGTAAGGGAGTTGGGGGAAATTACCCAATGATTAGTTGATAACAATGACGTATCTCATCGAAATAGTTTCAAATTCATTTGAATTAGGCTACCATTAACTGATCTTTCTATGATCACACTGTAAAATCAACTTTCATTGTTTTTTACCGTATTCAAAGCCTTTCTGGTAACACTTTCTAAATAACAAAGCACACAAACAAGACTTTGAGGAATAACAAGCCGTGTCAATGGTAGAACAAGCTGTTGCATATAATCTATAAGCAATTAAGTTGCAATCGTAACATTAGCTTTGACTATTAGTATAGGGGTTAATGCAAAATGCAACACCATGCACAGCGACCTGTACAACAGTCACAGTACTGTCACATAACACTTAAACTAGGACTTGTGTGAAATTGAGGCGAGTTGAAGCTCTAACTATCGCGAGTGAACTTCAGCTGTGCAGAGTGAAATATTTTCGACGAATACCGCAACCGATTTTGACTAAGGTACCTTGAAAAACACCAGGTGCAGTTAAAGGTGCACACCGGCTTCGTTGGGCTATTTGGGCTACACAATAGGCTAACGTTTTCGAGCATTTTTCAAAAAACAATTTACCCGAACCAAAAAAGTGGTTCGGATAAATCACGTGATCTTCGGAGTGAGTTTTACTTCCAGCCGTATAAAAGTAAATTACTTAACCAAATCTAAATCCTTTTTTTTTACAATTATTCATAAGTATTTGACAAAAAAGACTGATGTATTCAGATTATTGATACAATTTGTAAATAATGATGAAAAATCGAACGTCCATTCGCATTCATAGAGTCCGTGCAACCGAAGCAGCTTGTCTTACAGCGCACCAGCGTGGGAGCTAGCGGAACGTAAACCTTGGGGCATATCCCGTACAGCTGGTGCCGTGTCTCGTGGGGCCAGAGAGACAAACCCCGGGGCATGAACTCCCCAGCTTGCCGGTCGGTCTAGCCGTAAGCGTGGGAGCTTGTCGGAGGGGTAGGGAGCCAGACCAACAATTACGTTTTTTTACGAGGGTTTTAGTCTGTACCCCTAGATATTATCCCCTAACTATTGTCACGTGTTGCCTGCGCTACGCACACGCGGGACGACGACGGGGAATGTTTATCCCATACAGCTGATCTATCTACTTCTATGATAGCTGCATAATGTCCACTCCCCCAATCGACACAACAAAAACCGGTGGCGGTGGCCGCGGCCAGCCAGTGAAGTCATCGCCCGAAAAACGGGAGAATGCCTTCGCTAAAGCTGCCAGGATTGGCAATTCGTTTGCAGCGAAAGCGGGAGGCTCGCTTGGCATATGACTGTTATTGGCCAAGCCAATGGAAAAGATGTTCCAAGATTAGGGACACTACCATTAGTTTGTAGACTGCAGCAGGCTGGTCACGATGAGCATGAAGGATGTGGTCTTTGCCATAATTTTGATGGACAGGTTTGTGTCATATTGTGAATATGCCTGCGTATATTTTAATTCATAAAGACTCACATTTTGACAATATTTATGGTCCATTATGTCTGTGATGTCCACATTATGTCCGGCTTATTCTCTCCCTTTCTACGTTTGAACACGACCTGACAACACAGATCAGTCCTGGACCCAACTGGCATTCGTCCAAGTATTTTTTACAACAAAGGGCCTACTTGCAATATAATGAAGAAACGTTCTCCATTGCAAGTAGTTCGTCCAGTTCGTCGTACACAGAATACACTGTCCGTTTATGTCTGTTTTCTATTTACACGTGAATTTGTGCTGGATGGATATGAAGTCTGGATCCTCATGCCTCGTCATTGTAATAATTCATACATCAACAGAGCACCAGTCTACGTACAACATTGCGCAACATTGTCACGTAAACTTGACAGTTGCAACGGCTGGAAAAACGTATAAGCTGACCTTTGACCGTGTTTTTTCACATTTTTTGTTAATTACGTGATATTTTGATGTTTTTTTTAAGAACAGCCATTTAAAAATTGTTGTCTGTCATTCCACACCACTAAATTAGGTAAACAGTAAGCCGGTGTGTACCTTTAAGAACAATTCGATATTCAGCCCATGAAGCCATGGTGTCACACTCTCACTGGGGATTTCGTCCCTGGGTGAATCTGTTCCCAAACGGTGAATTGTGTGGACATTTTGTCAGATTTCGTCCACTTCCTTCAGCCCATGATAATTTACCGTAAGAGGGACATTTACACCGGCGGACACCGGCACCAAGTATAACGAGAAACACTTACCTTGGTGTTGTGTTCTTTCAGTCAAGCCTTCTTGGTTCCTCTTGCCGATAAGATGCAAAATTGTTATGAGCATTACAGATGACACATCTCGTTTTAAATACTGCTGTATTTCCATTCCAGGGACCAGAACATCACTTTGGGTTTTGATTGACAATCGATGAGCTGTCAATCATACATAGACCACCGATTGATGGAAGTGACTTTACTCTATTACTGGTTTGAATGAGGCTGTGTGTGTTTTGAATGAGGGTCCATTGTGCCATACTATCATAACGTGACCGTCGTGTGTATGTTTACATGTATATCCGCCTGACGACGTTGTGCTTTTTGATTGCTTCCTGAAGCCAGCATCCTTCCATTTCCGCTCATGACGTCATTATGTTAAGGTTGTCAAACCAAGAGTTAAAGTGCAAGTTTTTCTAATAAAACCGTGTACATATGAAGTGGTTACTCGATAGTAAGAAGTACAGTGCGACAATGCGGTCTGTCCCGTGATTCATTTTTTTTAATTTTATCTAAGTACACCAAGAACGTAGCTATAGTGACGTATTTCTCTTAAACATTTCCACGATTACTGAGTGTTTAAAGTTGGTACCATCGAGTCAGGACCTTGTTGAGGAAATTGACCGGGGTAGGGTAAAATCACCCCCACCCCCGATGTGTTTCTTTTTTTATCTCACAACCTTTGACCTTTTTATTGGTAATGCGATTGCGGCCTATATGTAAGGGGTCTATAGTAGTGTTGTAGCTCTCGGACCCGCTTGTATCGGTTTCGGTCTTGCTCTTTGTCTCGTACGGCCGGTCTTGACTGCAACACTGGTCCATACGTGCAGCTGACCTGACTACTCTCTCCAGTGCAAGCCGTCAGCCAATGTCGTACTCTAGACCAAAATGTGACATACTGTGTGGGCACACTTTTCATCACTTCTTGATTTGATCAGCAGATTGCCTAAGGTGAAAGATCTTACTCGATCGGTCCAACAGGATTTGAACTAGCAAAAGTCATTGATATTACAAATAGATTTAACAACCACTTTGCCAGTATTGGTCGTACTCTAGATGGTTTGTTTGACAACACTTTTAACAACAATCTCGATATTTTTACTGCTAGTTACTTCAAATTTCATTTTAACCCCATTTCCACTCCTGAGGTATTGGAAATTTTGCAGCAAATTCGCACTGGTAAAGCTTTTGGATTAGATGGAATAAACGGTCGTTTTTTTAAATCTGGAGCCACTGTTTTAGCTAAACCTTTGACCAACATTTTTCAGCTTAGCATAGAAAGTGGAACTGTACCTGAGGAATGGAGAATGGCCAAAGTTACACCCATACACAAAGGCGGTGACATTACTGATTTGATTAGTTACAGACCAATTTCCGTTACCTTCAGTTATGAAAATATTTGAACGATTAATTCATGATCAACTTTTCTCATTTCTGCAGGCAAATAATATCTTGGGTAGGGAACAGCCCGGCTTCAGATCCAGACATTTTACACAAACTGTTCTTCGTGATGTCACAGATTTTCTTTTTGAGCAAATTGACAATGGTTATTACACAGGTGCTGTCTTCTTGACCTCAAAATGCTTTTGATACCTTCAATCACAAAATTATTCTTCAAAAACTTCAAAGCATCGGTGTCTGTGGTCTGGAGCTGGACCAGTTCTGTTCTTACTTATCAGAGAGAAAACAAGTTACCAAACTTGGTGACACACTTTCAGATTTATCTGAAACCATTGAATATGGCGTACCACAAGGTACAATTCTAAGTCCGTTGTTATTTTCTATTTTCATAAATGACTTGCCTTCAACTGTTGATCATTCAACAATTATCCATTACACAGCCTTTTTTACCCCACCAAGAACGTTAACCTGATCAATCAAAACCTTAATTCAGACTATCTCTGAATATCAGTAAAACCAAAACTATGCTATTTGGATCCTCCCAGAAACTTGCCAGGAACCAAACTCCTTTAAACGTTTCCTTCAATAACTTGCCTCTTGATCAAACACCTTGTATCAAGTATCTTGGTGTTATATTGATCCTCAACTGAAATGGTCTGAACACATTAATCACATCACCTCATCTGTTTCCAAGCGAATTGGTGTTCTTAACAGAATGAAAAAAAAAATCCTTCCTCTAGATACTCATAACTTGTTGGTTAAATCACTAATTTTTTTCTCAATTTGACTACCGTGATTTAACCTGAAACACCACTTCAAAAACACAACTTGATAGTCTTAACAAACTTTTAAATAGAGCTGGAAGGGCTATTTTTCAGGTTCCTCAAAGAACTCACACTAATTATGTCTACGAGACACTTGGTTAGGATAAACTAAGTGCTCGTAGAAAAAAAATCACTTAAATACTATGGTTTTTAAATGTATCACAGGGCCGGCTCCTTCATATCTTTATGTTTTTAATAAAGTGTCCGATCACCACACTCACTGTACAAGAGCCAACACAGCTGGTAATGGTATTATTCATTTTCGATAGACAGAACGGGCAGAAAAACCTTTTGATTTCAGGAGAGCCAGGCCTGGAATGCTCTATCTTTAAATCTTAAAAGTCTTCCTGCTGGAAGCATCAACCATTTTAAACTTTTAAATAACCGACTGTGCAATTCTTAGGTCTGATTCTGTTTTCTTTTTGTTTTTTGATTTTTTGAAAAGTGCTTTAATTACTATGTCGAGTTTTGGTAAACAATTTTTATTGTCCAAAGTCTTTGTTGTGTATTTGTATATGCTGGGACCCATGGGAGACCAGTGGTTGCCACTGAATGTAAAGTGTGTGACCCAAGGTCAAACAAATGATTGCCATGGCAACAGCTAACCTCAGCATCAATTATTTTTTGCCAATATAATTTCAGATATATTTTTGGAAAAGTCAGAAAATTTCGCGTTTATCGGCGTAAGCGTTAAAAAGTTACGAGGAAAACCAATTGTAGGGGGGCGGTTAACCCTTTCAGGACCGGGGGAGGCAATGTGCCCCTCCCCTACCAATTTTTTTCCCGTAACTTTTTCACGCTTAGTCCGATCACCGCAAAATTTTCTGACTTTTCCTAAAATATATCTAGGATCATATTGGCAAAAAATAATTGATACCGGGGGTTAGCTGTCACACGATTTTACTGTTTTTTTAGATTTTTATGCCAGAAAAGTGATAGTGGTGAGTCACGTTATAGTCTGAAATGGTTTTTGGAATTCAAAATGGCCGCCATTTTTGGCGGCCATCTTGGATTTTGTGTTTTCAGCCTGTAATTAGG
This sequence comes from Marthasterias glacialis, assembly GCA_911728455.2. Taxonomy (NCBI): domain Eukaryota; kingdom Metazoa; phylum Echinodermata; class Asteroidea; order Forcipulatida; family Asteriidae; genus Marthasterias; species Marthasterias glacialis. The sequence continues at coordinate 9,312,973 of OU452235.1, forward strand.
GGGTCAAACTATATCAAGTTTTCTAACAATGGAACATTTTCAACCTGCTAATTTCTTACTTTTCAGACCCAAAAAAAGTTTCAGATTTATCAATCAAGCCTTATTATTTCTCCCTGGGCCCTTGGCGGCGGCCATTTTGATTGTTAAGTGAAAAAACGCAAAAAACATTTTTTTCCCCAAAATGGGATAAATTAATAAATTATTATGCCCCCTAAAGATATTCATAGTGACTAAATTAGGTTCAAATTATATTAATCTTGTTAAAATGTACAACTATGCCAAGTTTCAAAACATTCGGACAAAAAAAACAGAAGTTATGTCAAAAACACGATTTTTGTCCAAAAATGGGCAAAAAACAGTCAAAAACGCCCTCTAGTGATGGTTTTTTAAAATTTTGTGACGTCATTATGTAGAACTCAGTGAAATGAACATTTGTGGCAAGTTTCATCAAAATCGGTCGAACACTTTGGAAAATACGAAGGGGGGGGGGCACTATGTGCCCCTCCCCGGTCCCCGTACAACCAAAATAAGCCCGGTCCTGATAGGGTTAACATAACTGCCAGAAAGCTTGTCATTTCCACAACATTTTATTTATTGTTCCCTGCTACTGGTTGTATGGTCATGATAAAAACAACATCATTTAATAAATGCAGTCTGTTCACATGATTGGTTTTAGGACACAAAAAATTCAAAGCTTTGAAGCTGAATCATTCAAACAAATTGCTTTCCAAAACTGGGTGATTCCTTTGCCTTTTTGGAATTTCGCAATGCTAGGTATAAATGCTCACTTTTCCAACGTTCTTTACCCTTATTTTTTAGTGATTTAGGCGTACATTACAAACAAAATAACAGGCGGGTGGCTACATAGTCCTCCTAACTCAAAGTGCACAATTCAAAATAAACCTCTTTTGGTAGTAGAATACTGGTAGTTTAACAGTAATGTAATTAATATCAATGTCACAACATACAACTTTAATAAAATGGCTTAGTAACTGTGTTATTATTACCAAAAGCCTACTTTTCGTGTGACTCTATCGGTCACGGCATGTATTTGCACGTAGTTTGCCATCAGCTCAGATGACGTAGTACACACAATAGGTTACGTGATGAAGTGTAAACATTGGCAATCGGTCTATTACAAACTCTTAGTAGGATGTGAAATTCGTTATATATTTGAACTGGTACATTTAGATTTCGTGCAACAGAAATCCAATAAACGACGCATAATGATTACTGTGACTATAAACTTGACCGCCTCCAGCTAAGTGAACTTGATCTCCATAGTGCAGGGAAATAACCGCACTGCTGCTCACTTGATGATAACCTGAAGCGTGTACATGCCCTGAAACAATGGTTTTACCGTTCTTCCTCAGATAAACGTATAGGTAAGGCGCACTTGAACGTTTACAGACTGAGAACATAAAGACGTATACCCCAGGCACTGTACACGTAAACGTACCATTAGCCAAGTTGAACTCTGTCCCTTCCTCTAAAAACAATAACTCTTCAAGGGGCAGATATGCAGATAAAGAGTTGACGCTGGTTTTCCTCACTGCAGTGAAGGCGGACCGTCGTGTACTACATTCACCTGCTTCACCCTTCTGTCCAGCTGGTCCAGGTTCACCTCTCTCCCCCTTCAAACCATCCATCCCAGGCTGACCTTGAGGTCCTTGTTTCCCTGGTTGACCGACTCCTTGCTCTCCCTTCAGTCCGTGATCCCCTTTAGCGCCTGGCTCACCAACCAGTCCATCTGACCCCTTGTCTCCTTTAGCCCCGGGTTCACCTACCTCACCTGCATCACCTCTAGGACCTACCGGCCCATGCTGACCATGGTTTCCATTTGATCCGGGAATTCCAGGTATACCGGCTGGGCACTGGCAGCAGGAATTACACGTCATTTCCTGATCAGGTGACACTGCAACTGTAGCCACCATGAGCTTAACTTGCATCAAAGCCAAAACAAGGATCACTTTAATGTTGAGCTTCATCTGCAAATTAGAAGAGAAATGAACAGAAACACGATAATAAGAATTATGTCAAGTACATCACAATTGTTCAAGAAGAACAATCGAGATGTTATTCTACTCCCGGCTTGAGTTGTCCCTAAATAAAAGAGAGGTGATGAGGCCTTTCAAAAACCGCTTAAAAACCTACAAACCTACAAACCTGACAACTTAAACGATCCGACATCACAACGTCACTGTTCCAACGAAGTGCAAAAAACCTCAGTTTTGACACAAACATTCATTCCGAGATAATCACGTTTGAAGTTATACACTTTTTTAAAATCGCGTTTTTTATTTATTTGTGGTAGCAAACTTTAACAAAAATGAACTTGCCGATAAAACTTGAGACCTATACTAGACAACGGTATTGTTGCTTTTACAAAGTTTTTGTTAAATAAAGAGTTATTAGTTTAGAAATGTTGTTTGTACTTCTTGATAATACTAACATTGGAGGTTGTCGTTAATGTGTGTACAAAATATTTGTGTACAGTGTAATGGACAAAGTTTTTTGCACTTCGTGAAAACACAACGCGCTGGATGCCTAACTTTTTTCGCAGTTTGTGTGTACAATGTTAATGTACATGCAAACTTTTTTTGCGCTTCGTGGGAACATCACACATCGCACATTGGCACTTTGCCAAAATGGAAAACACCGGGTCATCGTTCCCTTATTGATAGCTGCCATTCATACCATTGTACACAATTACAGCACAATCCCTGGGAATGAGAAGATTTTTGCACTTCGTGAAAACACAAATAGCACAACCTTTGTTTATCCTTTTTTTCTCTTTACGGTGATTTAGGCCTACATTACAAACAAAATAACTTGCGGGTGGTTATATAGTCACCCGACGCCGGTAGTGCATGGCTAAAAAAAAACCTATTTTTAGTAGAATTCTGTTAAATTATGAAACAGAGATTTAATTTGAATTAATGTCACAACATACTACTTTAAATAAAGGGGCTGTTTAACTAATCTATCACAAGATGCGACAAGCGCCCTAGCAACTGCAATTCATGGAATTATTGGGTCTGAGCAGAAGTCAAAGGGTAAAGGAAACAATAAATAAATAAATAAATAAATAAATAAATAAAAAATAAATAAAAAAATAAATAAATAAAAAAATAAATAAATGCGTTCGAGGTCGCAAGACACATGTTTGACGAGCTCTGATAAATTCATCATTTTCTTCAAAGTAAATGAGGTTTACTTCTCCTAAAGTGAATAATCTTGTCAGTTGTGGTGAGTAGATAAACTACAAATAAGTGAAAGTGGTGGAGAGAGAGACTTAGAGGCCCTTTTGGGCCTCTTCTTGATCTGAGAATTGTCGCGGCCACGTTGAGCCGGCGGCCATCTTGAAAAATTCAAGATGTTTAACCAAAGCACCACGAAAGGCAACCTGAACCGACCTAACACAGTAAAATTTAACTTACGTAATGTAAAGGCAGTCACATCTCAGGACGTGTACAGGGCTATATACAAAGAAATCGGACGAGTTGACACAATGAAGTGTTTAGCACCTTTAGAGAATGGGTGGTGGAACATAACTTTTGACAATGAAAACCACTGCGAGAGAGTCGCTACACAGGGCTTTATAGTTAAGAATGTCATGGTACAGTGCGAACGAGCAGCATTACAAAATTCTGCAGTTATTTACATAAAAGCACCATATGAAATGGCCGATCAAGTCATCACCACCAAACTGATGGAATATGGAATAGTCGCAAACATAAGACGACAAGTACATGATTTTGATGATCAAATTGAAACAGGAGTCAGAAGCTGCCTAATAAAGAGCATAAAGAAACCTATACCTAGTTACGTCAGAGTTGGAGCTTTTACTCTCCCAGTTAGATACAAGGGACAACAAAAAACATGTAAGATCTGCCAACAGCCGAATCACTTCGCAAGAGACTGTCCCAGCCGAGGACACTGCTTCGTGTGTGGAAGTGGAAACCACAGAGCTTCATGGCACGACAAAGAGAATCATGAAAATGATGATGATACAGACACTGTGTCTATAACAGAAGTTGAAAATCAGCCAGCAGATACCAGCTAAGACGAGGAAAACCAAGCAAACGACGACATGGAAACCCAATCACATCGGGAGAATATAGACGAAGAAAACTCAGACGAAGAAAACTCAGACGAAGAAAACCAGGAAAGACAAAACAACACTGAAAGTTGGGCCGAACAAAGGGAACCGAAGAGAAGCTATAGTGAAGTTCTAACCACTATACCAAATTCAACTGCAAGTGATGATGAAGATCGAGATGATACAGTAAAGAGCAAGATGACATCTCTAAAACAAAAATCAACAGATCAGAAAAAAGATCAACAAAAACAACCGGGGTTCTGGGACGATTTTGTCAAAACCCAGTCAAGGAAGAGAAAATCAGCTGAAGATTCAGGACTGGATCGGAAACAGCATAAAGAGGATGACGAAGGAAACAGAGACATGGACATGGGAACAAAATCCGAAACAGAACTTCCCGAACCTAGTCAAGAAAACGACGAGGACATGATTCCGTATATACGAAAGGGAGTACAACGTTTCAGGCACAGACGGGGAACTGGACTACGGAATGGAGAACAACAAAATGAAACACAAAGCCAGAACACTGAACAAACTCAGGATACACAAATCTCAAGTCAACGAAGACAGAAGCCACAAACCTCAAGTCAACGAGGACAAAAACTTCAAACCTCAAGTCAACGAGGACAGAAACCTAAAACCTCAAGTGAAGGTGGACAGAAACCTCAAACCTCAAGTGAAGGTGGACAGAAACCTCAAACCTCAAGTCAAGGTGGACAGAAACATGAAAATTCAAGCCAACGAGGACATAAACATGAAACACAAGGCCAAAACAGTCAACAAAGCAAGGACATTTCAAAGACTTCAAGCCAACGAGGACGGGGGCGAGGCAGGGCAATATAAGTTCAAACTTATTTATGATTTATTGTGTATTATTGTTTGCATGTATGGCTGTCAGTAGTTCACTATCAATAGCTTCGTTAAATACAAATGGTTTACGTGACCACACCAAACGTGAAACTTTGTTTAATTACCTCACTCGTAGAAAATTTCAAATTGTTCTTTTACAAGAAACCCACAGTGAAATCACTGACGAGTATTCTTGGCGTAAACAGTGGGAAGGGGAGGTTATATTCAACCACGGGAATAAAGCATCGAGAGGTGTCGCAATATTAGTTTCTAACAAATCAGGATTTACAATAGGCAATATTAGTAAAGATAACGAAGGAAGGTGGATTAAAGCAGATCTTGATTGGGGTGAAAAGAAAATTACTGTAATTTCGGTTTATGCCCCAAATCAAATTAATCCCAGGATTGTATTCTTTAAAAATATTGACATTATGTTAAAGGAGAATGATAATATTATCATGGGAGGTGATTTTAATTGCCATCTTGATAAAACCGATGTGTATGACAGAAGTAGAATCGATTTTGTAAATATAATTAGAAAACATGGTCTTAGAGATGTTTGGCGAAAAATTCATTATGACAAGCCGGGTCACACATACTACCGTAAAGGTATGGCCGAGGCTAGCAGAATTGATTATTTTTTTGTCACTAATGATCTTCTAAACAACATTGAGCAAATCGGTACCAATCCAACAGGACTTTCTGACCATGAAATAGTTTATTTGAAACTTATCAATATTAACAATCCCACAGGACCCGATGGATTTGCAACAATAGTGTTTTAAACAATGAAGATTGTAAGTTCAGAATAACTAATTTTTGGGATTACTGGAGAACGAAAAGTTCAGATTATCCTACATTACTAACCTGGTGAGAGACAGGTAAAAGAAAATTAAGAGAAATTATCCGTGATCTCAGCTCAGAAAAAGCTTTCTCCGAGAAAAGAGAAACTAAGCTTTTACAAAGGCGGTATGAGAGCATCATGGGTGATCCTAGAACAAACTACGATGAGATTCATCAGATTGAGGATAGATTAAAGAATATTGAAATCAAACAGTGGGAAAAAGCAAAAATTCGGGTGAGAAATACTACAAAAAACGAAAATGAAAAACCCTCTAAATATTTTCTGAGTCTGGAAAAACAACAAATAAACAACCACAAACTTGACAAATTGAAAAAGGATGAACACACTTATATTGACCAAACGGAAGATGTTATTGAATGTGTGAATCGGTTTTATACTGAATTGTACAACAATGAAGACGTTTCTATTCAGCACATGGATGAGATCTTATCGAAAATAGAAGAGAAACATTTTCCTGAGAATATCGTCAGCGAATTAGAAAAAGACATCACTGTTGAGGACCTTACTGAAGCTTTGAGGCAAATGAAGAAAAACAAGTCTCCTGGTTTAGATGGACTCACAGTTGAATTTTACCTAACCTATTGGGATATTCTAAAAAACGATTTTCTCTGTGTTCTTAAGGAATGTCTGACTTATAATCTATTGCCTAATTCCATGAACAATGCTCTTGTCAGATTAATCTATAAAAATAAAGGAGACAGAACAGAGCTAAAAAACTGGAGACCAATCAGTCTCCTCACAGTTGACTATAAAATTCTAGCCAAAGCTATTACAAATAGAATTAAACCAATTATGAATGTTATTATTGGAGAGGAGCAGACCAGCGGAGTTATTAACAGAAATATTCAGGATAGTCTTATGATTCTTAGAGATGTCACTGATTATATTAACTGGAATAAATGTGGTGGAGCTCTAATAAGCATTGATCAAGAGAAAGCTTTCGATAGAGTCAACTGGAAATATCTTTTCAGTATTATGGCCAAGATGGGTATACCCGGGAAAGTCATTCAGTGGATTAAACTGTTATATAACAATCCATCAAGTAGTTTTATTGTTAACAACTTTATTGGTGCTCCCATTTGTATAAAGCGAGGCATTAGACAAGGATGTCCTCTATCACCTCTTCTATATTCAATTTGCGCAGAAGGTCTAGCCAGTTTGATAAGAACTAATAAAGATATAAATGGGTTTAACCCCACGGACATTCCTACCACCATTAAGTTGGTCCAGCATGCAGACGATACGACTATATTCGTCACTAAGGATAAAGAATTTAAAATTATTGAAGATATCTTAAATACCTATAGTAGGGGTAGTGGGTCTAAGATAAATGTGACTAAAACTAAAGGTCTGTGGTTAGGAAATTGGAGATTTCGACAAGAGAAACCTTGTAATTTTTCTTGGACTAATGACAGACTTAAAATTTTAGGAATATACTTTGGCCACGAAGTTACTCTAGAAGATAACTGGGGCCCGAGGGTAAATAAAATGCAATGCACCCTCAATAGGTGGACTAAACGCAAGCTTACTTTAAATGGAAAAGCAGTTATTGTTAATACCCTGGTTGGAAATGGGTTAAATTACTTTGGAAGTGTTCTTCCTGTTAATGACTATTGGATTGGTAAAATGAATGATATTATCTGGAATTTTTACTGGAGCGGAAAACCAGATAAAATTAAAAGAACTATTATCACCTCCCCCAAGGAGTTTGGAGGAACTGGGCTAGTTAACATAAAATGTAAAATAAAGTGCTTAAAGCTGAAATGGTTAACTAATTATTGTAAATTTAATGGTAGGTGGAAAAAACTATTCAATTACTGGATTTGCAAAGTAAGTGGAGGTGAAAAACTAGGATGGTATATTTTCAACAACAACTTTAGAGGTATTTGTCAAACGACACAATTTTATAGTGAACTCATAACAGGATTTAAGGAGGTTGGAGGGAAAATTTCACCCTCTTACTCTTGTGCTCAAGAAATTTACAATATACCATTGTGGAGTAATGATATTGTTACTGGGGGTAGTAAATCCATGAATAGCCCAGTTCTCAAAGAAGCTGGAATTATATTGCTAAAAGACATAATCACCAATGGGAAAATTATCGATCATAGGGAAATAGTCAACAGATGTAACTTACATTATATTATTGCTGGTCGCTTAGCCTCAAAGTTAAAAAACAACATAAACAAGGATTTCATTCAAGAAGTAAGAAGTAGCCCAATGAATCATGTAGCCCATTGGCTGACAGTCTGGAACCACGACCAAAACATTGAAATGCCAATCTCTGACCCCACGGTTAAAAGCAACTACCACAGTTTTGTAATAAGCAAGGTTGTCACTCCACCAGCTCAAGAAAAGTGGCAAAATATTTTGTATCGTACAGAAATTGATTGGAAAACAGTTTGGAAAAATAATCATAACAACAAATTACTTGATAATGATGAGAAAGACCTTTGGTTTAAGATTAAACACAGAATACTTCCCACGAAAAGTCTGCTTCACAAAATGAAAATTACTGACAATAACGTTTGTCCTTTATGTGATAATGAACCAGAAACAATAGAACATCTTTTTATTTACTGTACAAAAAATCAAGAGGCTTGGATTTTCTTGGAATCATTACTAAAAAAATATGAAGGTAATAATCATTACTTCCTGAACGATTGTGCTAGAATATTAGGAGAAAAACTCAGCGATGTAATTTCTTTATTAGTTGTTAAAATGATCAGAGAAATTTGGATCTTCAGGTGTAAATTAGTTTTTGAGAATATGTCTGCCAGAGATCACAACGTTATTCAAAAATATAAAAGCAAATTGAAACAGTTCATTTATTTTGAGCGTAGCAGACTAACAGAGGATTATTTTAGGTACCTGTATTCCAAAAACGAAGCCATATGCTCCCTTCGAGTAGGGAAAATTGTGTTCCATTTATAAATCCATTTTGATTTGGATTATCTTGCAAACCTATAGAACGTTCAGTAGACGTTCTGTGCTTTCTCACAAATTAGTCTGGGTAATAGAAACTAATTTAATTTAATTTTATTTTAACCTCATTATCCTGGCTTTAAGATGAGTTAAATTTTGTTGGGTAATACTATTTTATTTTTGTGCTTGTGTTTTTGTCATGTTTTTCCTTCTTACAAAAGAAGTTGTTGTAGTTTTCCTATAATTGTTTTAACTTCATACATGTATTGTACTTCATTATTTGCATTGAAATGTGAATAAATGAAGCTGTATAGCTTCAATGCAAAAGGAAAAAAAATAAAATAAAACTGCAAGATTGCCCGGGATTTGGGTAAGGCGACCCAGGGGTCAGCACCGCACACAGTGTGAACCTGGGGCCTAGTAAAGGGGTTTGGAAGTTACCAAATGAAATAATGACTAGTTGATAACAATGACGTATCTCATCTTCCTGTGATTACACTGTAAAATCAACTTTCATTGTTTTTACCGTTTTCAAGGCCTTTCTGGTAACACTTTCTAAAGTGTTTTGGTGTTAATCCTCTATGAACCATAACACGCGTTGCGGTAACTTTTATTTAACACTAATTCTAAGTGTATATAAATTTAGACACAGAGACGCATTGGTGTATTAAAAATAACAAGCCATGTCAATGAAGAACAAGCTGTCGCACAGAATCTATAAGCAGTAAAGATGCAATCGTAAACTTGGCTTTGTCCAACAGTATAGGGGTCGATGCAAAATGCAACACCATGCACAGCGACATGCTTAGCACTTAAACTATAAAACTTGCGAAATATTTTCAGCGATTACCGCAACCGATTTAGACTAAAGTACTGTGGAAAAAAAAAAGAAAAAAAAAAAAAACTAGACATAAGTTTTTGTGACATCACAAAAACAAGGTGTTCGGGATATGGTAGTTTAAGCTGTTATTTAAAGTATCTAAAAATATGAACATAAAAACGTAAAATTGTGCTTTGAAATATATTTAATTTGCAGCAGAGAAGGACCTTCATGTTCCTAGCTCTTACCATTTTTAAATGAGTAGCTACTTCCGGTTTGACCGGAAGTAGAGGTCAGAGAGGTTAGGCAATGTGCAATAGAAAAGGACCTTCCCAAAACCTTAGTATTTTGTGAAAGAATCATGTTCCTACCTCTAACAACTTTAAAAATGAGGAGCTACTTCCGGTTGGACCGGAAGTAGAGGTCACAAAGGTCACGCAATATCCAACAGAGAAGGACCTTCCCTAACCCTGGTACTTGGTGAAAGAATCATGTTCCTACCTCTGACAACTTTTGAATGAGGAGCTACTTCCGGTTTCACCGGAAGTAGAGGTCACACAGGTCACGCAATATGCAACATAGAAGGACATTCCCTAACCTACAATCTGATGTAAGAATTGTGATTATATAATAAAAAATTATGAATTTTTGAATATTTGAACTTCTGGTTTGAACCGGAAGACAAGGTTACATTGGGATCATGTCTGTATGGCGATTACGCAGTTTTGAATGACCTTTCCGATGATGTATAGATTGTAAAAATCCATTGTGTACTTCAGGAGTTATGATTTTTTGAAATAATAAACTTTGATTTAATAAATATGAATATGAAAATAATTAAAAAGAGCTTTATCATATGTATTTCATGGGGACTTCCGGTTTGGGCAGGAAGCGAGGTCAACTCAGGTCACTAAAATTATAAAGAACCGCATACATTTATTGTAACTCGACTCCTGGAGGAAAAACAAGTTACTTTTTTGATTTTAACTGCTAGGAAAAACAATGTTTTTGTGCTTTCCAAAGTGTTCCTTTTCCACGCAGTGCAATTGGCTGCCGCCAGGTTGTCTGTTCAAAATAGTATTCATATTGCCTTTTATCAAAACATTAACCCTTGCTGCCCTCCGTTTTGTTCATCATCTATGCGGTGTCAATAAAATAAAGTGTGTATCGCTAGTGAACGTTGGTGGCGCTATATCAAATTAACGGTCTCATTTTGTAACATCACCTTTACTGAACACTGGTGTACTATACAGGCAATCTGATATTTTGACAGATTTAAATTCCGAGCTCATTATCTGTATTAAAAAGTTCCAAAGTTTTATAAAAACTACCCCACTTTGATAAACATCATAAACACAAGTGTGCACGGCTATATAAATACACGGACATTTTGAAAAGCGGTGACTTTACTTTTAAACTTTACTTTTAAACAGTTTTACTCAGCGTATCCCGACAACAACTCTCGCGGGAGTGCCTCTGGCCCCGCTGTTGCACACTTGTGACTCTCGTACGTAAGCACGTACGTGATCAGTATATATAGAACGAAAGACGATCATTTTGTCAATTGCATTTTCTCCACCATTATACATCAAACAAGTCACGTGAGCATGTGATCGTCTCAGTAAAGTCTCCTCTTCCTCTCCCTGTCACAATTAAGCCACCAGAATGACATAAAGGGAAACATTTTCCACACTGAACTTGGCATGACTTACATGTTTTTCTTTGCGTCGCCATTATTACACGCACACACACACACACACATTCCTATTTTTGCATCCTTGTGGAGACTTCTTTTGTTCTTTCCTTTGTCCCTGTAGTTAACATCCTCCCATAGACTTTGTACACAAAATTCCTTGTGGAGCAACCCTCTCTTTAGAATTTCCCTATGGAGACACATTGTTCCTTGCTTTCCCTTTTGTCTAATGTCTCCATAAGGCAGCGAATATCAGGGCACACACACACGCAGAACTTAACAACACACCGCAAATTTCGATGAACTGTGACAAGATCTGACTTGTTGCGTACTATACACAGCACAGCATGCAGTAAAAGCCTAGAGTGCACACGCACGAGGTGCAATACAGTAAGGTAACTGTACAGACTCTATCGGCGATCGCGCTAAAAATTGCACTTTTCACCTTAATATAACTTCGTTATGCAACGGCCAATTTTGTTCAAATTTCACAATTAGGCTTTTATAGTCGTTATCTATTACTAAAAAATTCAACATGTAGTTTGCTCAAAAAAAATTGATATAAACAAAATTATATTTTTAAACTCGTCGTCGTAACAAACTGTAAAATTTGATGACGTCATCAATGTAATATTTTCAAAGGTCATAAACTACATTTTATTTCGTACACTGAAACCATGTCCAAATTCTGTTTCATATTGACTCCACAGCTTAAATTGTGACTTTTTAAGCATTTTTGCTTCAACTTCCGGTTTGAACCGGAAGACAAGGTCAAATTGGGGTCATCTCTGTGAGACATTTAATTATTTTCTAAAGACCTTTCCGATGATGTATAGATTGTAAAATTCCATTGTGTACTTCAGGAGTTATGATTTTTTCAAATAATAAACTTTGATTTAACGTAATTCGACACCCAATGACGTCATCATGACGTCACTCAAACGGTTTCGTCTCCTTGCCATAAACTACCTATGTATGAATTTTCAAGGTTATATGACCTTCGGAAGTGTGCAATTGAAAGTGGAAAATCGCCAGTGAGAAGAAGAAGAGAAGTATTAAAAAAAAATATAAAAAAAACCCGAACAAAAACAAAAGAGGTCTTCGGACCAGAGTCCGAACACCTAAAAAAAAAACCGAACAAAATCAATAGGTGTTCCGGGCTGAGTGCCCGAACACCTAAAAAGAGGTCTTCGTCCACAGTCCGAACACCTAAAAAAACACGGTGCAGTTAAGAATAGTTTGATATTCAGCCCATGAAGCCAGGCCTGGAAATGGTTTCACACTCTCACGGGGGATTTAGTCCCTCTGTGAATCTTTTCCCATACGGCGACTTGTGTAAACATTTTGTCAGATTTCGTCCACTTCCTTCAGCCCATGTTAATTTACCGTATGAGGGACACACACAGCGGGGGAAAAATCCATATGACACCGGCACCAAGTACAACGAGAAACACTTACCTTGGTGTTGTGTTCTTTCAGTCAAGCCTTCTTAGTTCTTCTTGCCGATAAGATGCAAAGTTGTTATGAGCATTACAGATAACATAGCTCGTTTTAAATACTGCTGTATTTCCATTCCAGGGACCAGAAAACCACATTGGGTTTTGTTTGACAATCGATGGGCTGTCAATCATACATAGACCACCGATTGATGACAGTGACTTTACTCTATCACTGGTTTGAATAAGGCAATGTGTGTTTTGAATGAGGGTCCATTGTGCCATACTATCATAACATAGCCGTCGTGTGTCTGTTTACATGTATATCCGCCTTACGACGTTGTGCTTTTTGATTGCTTCCTGAAGTACCAGACCAGCATCCTTCCATTTCCGCCTGTGAAGTCATCATGTTAAGAGTTAAAGTGAAAGATCTCTTTAATAAAACCATGCACATGAAGTGGTTACTCGATTGTAGGAAATACAATGCAGCCTGGAACCTGTCCATTGGTTTGAATTTGTTACACAATTTTAGAAACCTAGCCAATGACGTATTTATTTAAACATCGCCACGAGTACAGCGTCCTCTGGTGTCAATTTTGATCACAACTCGTAGTGTAGGGTGTCATGGCCAGGCAATCTTGGTCACTGAACTCAAGTGCGGGTTATTTCACAAAGTGTTCAAATCGGGTACCATAGAGTCATAAGGTTTCTGAACTCTATCAGGACCGGGTGGGGGAGGTGGATAGTTGGGGATGGGTAAAATACCCCCCCCCCCGCCCCAACTTGTTTACTTTTTTTACAGCTTTTGTAATGCTACTCTGCACTACTCTCTCTAGTCTTGGTGCAAGACGTCCCTGTTCTTGATTTCCACGCCGCCAATAGAGGGCGCTATCAATCCACGAACATCCCTGCTCTTGATTTCCGCGCCGCCAATAGAGAGCGCTATCAATCCACGAGCCGCTATCACAGGAATCTTGTGAATTCTGCTTCGGAAATTCCGAGCAGAATTCACATGGGTGTGCATACATTATGACGTAGCTTGTATAACCACTGAGCGTTGTGACGGCTCATGAGTCTGGTACTTGCACGTCTGCACTGAAATGTTGTTCACGTACACGCACATACTGTACATGTACTCTATATTCATATGACTGTCCTGATAATTTATGATGAATGCCAGATCTTTGTGTGATCGGTCGCTTCAATTTGTGTCATTTTCTGTACACGTTTGGATTGTTTTATTGGCTCTGTTTCATTGGTTTAAAATTACTCTTATCGCATGGTGGACCAAAGCTATCGATATTACAATTTTACAACAAATAGGTTCTATGCAGTGTAAAGCTAAATAAACAAAATATAAAAAGTAATACACTAATAAAATCATTTGCCCTTCATCAACAATTTGTAAGTTTTCACACTTTGACAACAGCCTATTAACCGCAATGACCCCATGAGACTGCTCGAATTACAATCAATGGCGGTTATTTATAACTGTGCATTAACGATGTCAAAGCTAGCTGTTTGTTCTTAGATTGTATGGCTATTTCAGTACTCAAACTGAGACTCTCAACTTGGGTTTTAATCTTTGTTAAAATTGCTATGAAAAAAAACTTTCCGCTTTGCAAACCACTGACATATTTAAACAATCGGGTTCAAACGGCGTGCGCTGCAAGTCAAATAAAACTTACGTGAACCTTTCCCCATGATGCAACGCCAAAATGGCCTGTCTGGGGCAAACAAGAGGATGCACTGTATTTTTCAAACTTATTAAATGAGAGTGTACTTTTCTATAGATAACCTGTAGATAACTTGTCAGTTTCCAGTAATTTTCACCTTTTAAAAGGTTGCGGAGTGTCGTGGCCAAGCGGCCTCGTATTTTGGACTGAAGTTCTGGTGTTGTCAGAGTTTGAGTTCGGGTCCCGGTCATGGCACTTGTGTCCTTGAGTTAGACACTTGACGTAAATTGCTGAGTCCTTTGGATGGGATGTTAGCCTTAGGTCCCGTGAGCTGTTTAATGCATGTACAAGAACCCAGTACACGTAAAGTTATGAGAAGGGGTTTGCCCCGATGTTCCTGGTTTAGTTGGCAGAATCAATCAGCACAACCCAAGAGTCCGAAGCATTTTGAAATCCATGGCCTTTGGCATATGGGTTGGAGTATTGACGGTGACTTGACCTATTGGAGAAACGAGAAATGACTGTTAAACGGGGCTGCTGAGGCAAAGCTAGAGGGTCCTCAGCCAGGCACTCCGGGCAGCAAACGTTGGAGAGAGACGAGCCAGAGGAGGAAGCCATTCTCACTGCCTATTCACGCAACCAATTCAACATCATTGACGGTCATAAAACCCGAGTATCCATTTCATTTTTATCCCGTGATTCTTATCACTGTACAATTATTGTCTGCTGTGATGTGGTCCATGCTGTTTTGGACACCCAAAAGGGTAGATGGCACCCGAGGCGAAGCCGAGGGTGCCATCGGCCCCCCGAGGGTGTCCAAAACAGCATGGACTACATATCACAGCAGACAACAATTGTTTTGTTATACCATGGTATTAGGTGGCAGGATTGTTAAAAGGCCCTTACCTACATAGTTTGCAGACGACAATATTCATTTCAACAAAAGTGCGTCGGTTACATTTTTTTTTTACCAGCAAAATGTTTCAACTGGTCCCTACATTGCCAGCATCATATCGAAAGTACAGTAGCGTGCATAGTACCTGTGGTCGCGTAGTAACCTCTTTCTCAGGTAGTACCGCTAATGTGGTTGTACAGATTTATGGGGACGATGAAATGAATTTTCTGAGGACGATCTAGGTAATGGACCCCGACAACATCACTTTTTTGAGAAGACATGAAATTTTGTATTATGTCACGTGATTGGTTCGACCAATAAAAAATCACAATCTAATACCATCGTATAACAAAGTGAATCGAACTCCTTGCTGTGCGGACACCATGTCCAGATTAAAGAGTCCAGAGTTTTTGAAAGACCAAGTGGGCAGTATTGTAAAATGAATTGCTAATCTCAATCCCCATCTTTCAAAAGGGGAAAGTTACCCCTTAATCGAACAAGATTAAAAGAGATCTCGGAAGACTTATGAACGGTCTATATACTTCTAATTTGGTGAATATTAATTTGATCTGAATGTCTGTGAATAATTGTAAATATTGAATAAAGTTATATAGTTTCATGGAAGAAGATAACAAAAGGATTTTGGTTTTGGAACTTATTTCTGTTGATTTCGAACTCGGTTGTGACAGGGGGCAAGCGTGGGAAAATACTTTAACCGTTTTTATGGGTGGAGTGTGCGTATGAGTGACATGGGTGGCGTGTGCGTAAAGTGCTAGCCTACCACCAATGGCATTGGTTTGATTCCCGGCTTAGGCATAAATAAGTAGAGTTGTGTGCTAGTTCTCTCTTGTGCCACAAAGGTTTACTCCGGGACCTCCTGTTTTCCTCCCTCTGGAAAAATCAAACACTTTCGATCTCAGGTTGTGCCCGTGGTTATAATGAGTTGATGTGGATGACCGTCAAAGCTGCCTGCAGTTTGAAAGCGTGTATCGCACCATTCATTTGTGCAATGTTCGATCTCATTGGGGGAGGGTGTAGGAGGCAAGGGTTACACCACTGCAGATGTCGGGCACACACCACTTGATTGTCTGTATCTGTTTATGATGAATTCATCTAATCTCTCTGCAACGTGGGAGATGGAAATGTTTCTGACCTTTAATTCCCTTAGGGGCATCATAGATCTGACTGAAATAACAATGTACTGATGTAACGGGTGATGTTAAAGGGACACACCGGTTTCGTTGTGCTATTTTGGGCTAAAAACTAGAAAATAAAGGTCTTGACTTGGTCCTAAGGAGAAGAGAGGAAACATCTGGAGAAGAAACCAACAAATTTGGTCGTTTTTGAGCATTTTCCAAAAAAGAACAGTCACGTGGTTTTTCCAAACCGATTTTTGGTTCGGATAAATCACGTGATCTTTTGAGTTAGTTTTACTTCCAGCCGTATAAAAGTAAAATACTGCACCAAATTCAATTGTGATTTAAAAATAATTATTCGTGAGTATTTGATGAAAAAGAGCATTTATTCATATTATGGATACAAATTATACATAATTATGAAAAATCGTGGTTAAAATCTTAACTCAGAGAGTCCGGCCAATGGAAGCGTGCTCCACAGTGCACGAGCGTGGGGGCTTGCGAGACTCATACCCCGACGCTCTATCCCACATTCAGTGCCGTGGCTCGCGGGGCTTGCAAGGCGCATATTCCCCAGGAAAGAACTCCCCCACAACCCATCAACCTGCGAGCTTACGAATATGCAGGAGGGAATGGGAACCAGACCATAACGTTTCGTTATCAATATATAGTTTTAGTCTTTACACCTAGCTGTTTGTACCACATTACGTAAAAGCGGTCTCGGTGAAATTTGCTTGCATGTTGAGGATGTAGCCAAATATCTTTCTCATTACATAATCTGACTGTGTGCCAAATTTCATGCTTTATCAAAAGCACAATTCCCCCATAGTTCTCCTAGCTGCTCCATCAACGTTAACTTAACAAATCTTGTGTACTTCAATTACATAACATTAAAATTACAAACAAACATTATGGGCAATGGTAATCTGTAAGTCTTTATTTACCTCCTTTGCTACTTTGACATCGGTTTCAAAAGAAAAATGTTTTGAAAGAACTTTTCTTTTAAGGTGGTTTAAACCGTAAAATTTGTGACTACCGCAAATCTCCGTAAATCTATATTAATACGTGATCGTGATACGTGATTATTATGTGTAACGAAACAATACGCACATGATGTTGGCTATCATTATTTTGTTTCATGCAAATTATCAGGAAGTGGTGGGTGGGTAAATTAACTCGTTAAGTAGTTGTCTGCATACTTATTGAACATCCATCACGTGACAACCTGCAATTATGAGATTCAAAGAAGTCATGGTGTTTAGTTTCTAAACAGTTGAGAAGGCCTTATACTAAAATAGTTTCAAAACTAATACATTTGACTGCGTGCGTAGTCTATTTGCGGGTGGTTTCCTATTTTCGACTGTAAAGCCAAATGGTGCAATGAGTCTAAACACTTCATGTTCATGGGGGGGGGGTGATTGATCGTTTCTTAGAAGACGGTGGATCATCCAGTAAACAAACTGAAGGAAATAAAGTGCGAGCTGGAAATTGGACCAGGAGATTATTTCAGGTCAGGTCAAAATATATTTTTGAGAAATTTAAACATTATACTTTTGGTCACTCTCCGAGGGGAAAATTATGGAGTTACAAAGCTAAACCAATCAGGGAAATGGTTTCAGGAACATGTGTAAATCCTATCAGTTTTTTTTTTTTCTTTTTTTTTTCTTTTTTTTTTTGGGGGGGGATGTGCGCCCCTATGTATTTCCAAAATGTTTGACCAATTTTGATGAAACCTGCCACAATGTTCATTTCACCGAGTTCTATACGATGACGTCGGGAAAGAAAAAACGAAAATCGTCACTAAAGGGTGTTTTTGACTGTTTTTGCAAATGTTTGGTCGAAATCGTGTTTGCCCCATAGTTTCTGTAATTTTGTGCAAATGTTTTGAAACTTGGCTAACTTGTTCATTTTAACATATCAATATGATTATTGCAACCTAATTTGATAACTAGATTCACCGTTGGGGGCGCTATTATTATTTTTTTTCTCTCACTTTAAAATCTGTTTAGCCACTCCCCATCTCCCAGAGAGGAATGATAAGGCTTGGTTGAGAAATCAAAATTATTTTTAGGCCTGACTACTTTTTGAATTTTGTCCGGCTTTTTTGAATTCCCAAAAGCATTTCAGACTGTCACGTGGTTTATCACTATCGATTTTCAGGCAAAAAAAACAATAATATCGTGTCACCCAAGGTCAAACAAATGGTTGCCATGGCAACAGATAACCACGGTATATAAATATGTATTTATATTTTTATTGTTTTTGTTCTGCCAACCAGTTCCTAGATATATTTTGGAAAAAGTCATTACTTCGCGGTGATCGGAACAAGCGTTAAAACGTTACAGTAAAAAAAAATGTGGTAGGGGAGCACGGTCCTGAAAGGGTTAAAAAGCGAACAACACTTTTGGTTAGCAAACAAGGTCACACAGAAATACCATTCCAAATGTATCGTCTGTGTTTGGTTTTCTGCTAATGTTCTGCTCCGGACGAAGTGCTAAACGAAGTGCTAATAATGAATTTATTCTGTGCAACAATTTAATCCGAATATTATGGAAACTCAATCAACCCCATATTGGAAGGGGCGTGGCCTAATACACCCCATCTCCGTTGTTTTGGTTTATTACCTTTCAACAATGCGTCCAATAATACAAAACATTACGACTTCTCTGTTACAAATGGTTATATCCCCGGGTCTGTTGATTATTCAACCTGTGTATTGTTTAGTATAATATGGTTTTAAACTTTCCTATACAACTTAATACAAAGTGACTATTTTTGTTATTATTATTAATATTATTATTATTGTTGTCGTTGTTATTGTTATTGTTGATGCTGCTCGTGTTGTTGCTCTTCTTCTTGCTGTTGCTGATGCTGTAGTTGTTGTTGTTGTTGTTGTTGTTGTTGTTGTTGTATTTAGTTGTCGTTTATTTAATTATATTATTATTTTCGATAATTAAAATTCCTTTTAGTAATATTGTAAAGTTATTTTTTGAACTGTTTCATTTTGATTTCCTGCAACAGAAATCCATTAAATGATGTATAATGGTAAGTGTTACTAAATACTTGACCGTGTACAGCTAAGTGAACTTGATCTCCAGAGTGCAGGGAAATAACCGCACTGTTGCTCACTTGATGATGACCTGAAACATGTACAAGCCCTATAACAATGACTTCACCGTTCTTCCTCAGCTGCACATACAGGTAAGGCCCAGTTGATGGTTGCTGAACTGAGAACATAAATACGTATACCCCAGGCACTGTACACGTAAACGTACCATTGGACAAGTTGAACTCTGTCCCTTCCTCTGAAAACAATAACTCTTCAAAGGGCAGAGGATCCCATGGTGATGGATGATTGAAGCCGGTATTCCTCACTGCAGTGAAGGCGGACCGACGAGAACTACATTCACCTGCTTCACCCTTCTGTCCAGCTGGTCCAGGTTCACCTCTCTCCCCCTTCAAACCATCCATCCCAGGCAGACCTTGAGGTCCTTGTTTCCCTGGTTGACCGACTCCTTGCTCTCCCTTCAGTCCATGATCCCCTTTAGCGCCTGGCTCACCAACCAGTCCATCTGACCCCTTGTCTCCTTTATCCCCGGGTTCACCTACCTCACCACGAGAGCCAGCATCACCTCTAGGACCTACCGGCCCATGGTTTCCATTTGATCCGGGAATTCCAGGTATACCGGCTGGGCCCTGGCAGCAGGAATTACACGTCATTTCCTGATCAGGTGACACTGCAACTGTAGCCACCATGAGCTTAACTTGCATTACAGCCAAAACAAGGATCACTTTAATGCTGAGCTTCATCTGCAAATTAGAAGAGAAATGAACAGAAACACGATAATAAGAATTATGTCAAGTACATCTCAATTGTTCAAGAAGAACAATCGAGATGTTATTCTACTCCCGGCGTGAGTTGTCCCTAAATAAAAGAGAGGTGATGAGGCCTTTCAAAAACCGCTTAAAAACCTACAAACCTAGAAACCTGACAACTTAAACGATCCGACATCACATCGTCACTGTTTCAACGAAGTGCAAAAAACCTCAGTTTTGACACAAACGTTCATTCCGAGATAATCACGTTTGAAGTTATACACTTTTTAAATTCGCGTTTTTGTTTATTTGTGGTTGCAAACTTTAACAATAATGAACTTGCCGATAAAACTTGAGACCTATACTTGACAACGTTATTGTTGCTTTTACAAAGTTTTTGTTAAATAAAGAGTTATTAGTTTAGAAATGTTGTTTGTACTTCTTGATAATACTAAAATTGGAGGTTGTCGTTAATGTGTGTACAAAACATTTGTGTACAGTGTAATGGACAAAGTTTTTTGCACTTCGTGAAAACACAACGCGCTGGATGCCTAACTTTTTTTGCGCTTCGTGGGAACATCACCCATTGCACATTGGCACTTTGCCAAAATGGAAAACACCGGGTCATCGTTCCCTTATTGATAACTGCCATTCATACCATTGTACACAATTACAGCACGATCCCTGGGAATAAGAAGATTTTTGCACTTCGTAAAAACACAAATAGCACAACCATGAGGGTTTTTTTTCAATCTGCTTATTATGTTACCTAGTAAACCAAACACTTTTAAGATTTATAACTTTGTCAGAAGGTATTTAGTGACCAGTGCATTAACAGTATGAAAAAAACAACTTTTGAAAATGTGTTGATTTTCGAGGTTTTTTGCACTTCGTGGGAACAGTGACGACATAACTGACCTCCACCCTCGGGCGGTGTCTATAAACCTAACGCATGCGCGTTACAGACTGCTGGTGGGTGGCTCAAGTGAGGACAAATAATTTACCTGGTTGTCATTTAAAACAATTATTTGCATTTTGACATTCAGTGTTATCCAACGTTGAAAAAATAGGGTTGGTGCTTGGGTCGGGTGGAGGAAATGCGACCGCGAGGCCCTTACGGTGTGAGGTCTGGGCCCAATAGACCGATTGCGCGACCAGCGTCACGTGACCACTTCTGGGTATAAAATGTAAACACACACGACGTCCTCCATAGGAAAGTGCGATACGGTACACGATGATTAATGTATTTAGTTTACAGTTTTAGGCTTACATTACAAACAAAATAACTTGCGGGTGGCTATGTAGTCGTCCGACGCCGGTAGTGCATGGCTAAAAAAAAAACTCTTTTTAGTAGAATTCTGTTAAATTATGAAACAGAGATGTGATTTAAATTAATGCCACAACATACTACTTTAAATAAATTTACTAATTTATCACTTAACAAAAGTAAAATCGACTTTTTTTGTACGTACTCTGTGTCACGGCATATGTCTTTACACGTATTTTGCTATCGGCTGTATGACGTTATACCCAGTAGGTCACGTGACCGCATGTCAACATTGTCGTGCAATCGGTCTACAACCCTGGCGTCAGCGCAGAGGTAAAACATAATCCAATTTTTACCAAATATTTTTTTTTTCAATGGGCCAATGAGGCAAAGATTCCATGTAGTCCTCACCCCAGGTATACCCCACAAGCCTGTAGACTCCCATTGGCCAGACCCTAACCACTGCAGAGTAAGGAGTGTTGAAAGACAGCAGCCACCTGTCACAGTGTAGTAATTGATTGACCTTGTGGCTAAGGATCCTTGGCACAGGGCGATATGCAATTTGTGTAAACATCTTGTGAGGCTCGTGGATCTTAAATAACACAAGTCCAAGTCTTGACTGGCACTCCAATTCACCCCCACAGTGATTTATAATGGTTTTGGGCTTGCAGGGTGGGTTATTGACCTTAAAGACAGGGTGGACGAAATTTTAACCTCCTGGATCCAGCGAAGTTGTTGATTAAAGGAGATGCACTGAGGGTTAAAAGCCTACTATGACTAAATTGTGTGGACAAATGATTTATGTGGTTGTCATTAAACAATTATTTACATTTTGACATTCAGTGTTATCCAACGTTGAAAACATAAGGTTGGTGCTTGGGTGGGGTTGAAGGAATGCAACCGCGATGCCCTTACGGTGTGAGACCCAGGCCCATGAACATTTGTTTTCATTTTAAAATCACGGACACTCTATTGTTGGGACAATGTTAACAGCACCCCGTACCCCCGGTTTGAACTGTTGTCAAGATGCGACAAGCGCCCTCGCAACTTCAATCAGAAGTGATCAATGCTCGGTTTGCTGATGGACATGAAAGTGCTTAATGTTGAAATGGGGTACGGGGGTGTCCCAACGAACTTTGTCCCGGATTGTAGATGCTCTGTGGTGCATTGTGAGGCGATTCTTGCAAAATATTTAAAGAGTGTAAAGAGATCTCTGTTACTGATTTGCTCTAAAGCTTCTTATGTACTCATATAGGCCTAGCCATATTGAAAACAGGGGAGCTATCTGGACATTTTATGAAGGGCATGATTGGGTTCCGATTAAAATAAATGCAAATGATTTCTTCTTCTTTTTGATTTCAGGGAATTATTGGGACTGAGCAGAAGTCAGAGACGCATCCGGGTAAAGAAAAACAAAAATATAAAATAAATAAAACTGCAAGATTGCCCGGGATTTGGGTAAGGCGGCCCAGGTGTCAGCACCTCACACGGTGTGAACCCGGGGCCTAGTAAAGGGGTTGGGGGAAATTACCTAATGAAATAATGATTAGTTGATAACAATGACGTATCTCATCGTAATAATTTTAAATTCATTTGAATTAGGCTACCATTAACTGATCTTCCTATGATCATCACACTGTAAAATCAACTTGCATTGTTTTTACCGTTTCTGGTAACACTTTCTGAAAGTGTTTTGGTGTTAATCCTTTATGAACCACAACAGGCGTTGCGGTAACTTTTATTTAACACTTCTAAGTGTTTATAAATTTAGACACAGAGACACATCGGTGTATTAAAATAACAAGGCACACAAACAAGACTGTAAGGAATAACAAGCCGTGTCAATGATAGAACAAGCTCTTGCATAGAATCTATAAGCAATAAAGATGCAATCGTAAAATTAGCTTTGACTATTAGTATAGGGGTTAATGCAAAATGCAACACCATGCACAGCGACCTGTACAACAGTCACAGTACTGTCACATAACACTTAAACTAGGACTTGCGTGAAATTGAGGCGAGTTGAAGCTCTAATTACCGCAAGTGAACTTCAGCTGTGCAGAGTGAAATATTTTCGACGAATACCGCAACCGATTTGGACTAAGGTACTGAAAAAAAAAACACCGGGTGCAGTTAAGAACAATTTGATATTCATCCCATGAATCCATGGTGTCACACTCTCACTTGGGATTTAGTCCCTCGGTGAATCTGTTCCAATACGGTGAATTGTGTGGACATTTTGTCAGATTTCTTCCACTTCCTTCAGCCCATGTTAATTTACCGTACGAGGGACATTTACACCGGTGGACAAAATCCCCTATGACACCGGCACCAAGTATAACGAGAAACACTTACTTCGGTGTTGTGTTCTTTCAGTCAAGCCTTCTTGGTTCCTCTTGCCGATAAGACGCAAAGTTGTTATGAGCATTACAGATTACACAGCTCGTTTTAAATACTGTTGTATTTCCATTCCAGGGACCAGAAAATCACTTTGGGTTTTGATTGACAATCGATGAGCTGTTGATCATACATAGACACACCGATTGATGGAAGTGACTTTACTCTATCACTGGTTTGAATGAGGCTGTGTGTGATTTGAATGAGGGTCCATTGTGCCATACTATCATAACATGGCCGTCGTGTGTCTGTTTACATTTATATCCGCCTGATGACGTTGTGCTTTTTGATTGCTTCCTGAAATACCAAACCAGCATCCTTCCGTTTCCGCTCATGACGTCATTATGTTAAGGTTGTCAAATCAAGAGTTAAAGTGCAAGTTTTCTAATAAAACCGTGTACATATAAAGTGGTTACTCGATAGTAAGAAGTTTGTTTGTTTGTTTTATTTCCATTTGTACGACAAAAGTACAGAAAAAGTTAGCAACAAGAAATCAATACAATACAAGTTATAAAATAAAGTAAGGACATGCACAAATGGGGGTTACTACCAGAGGAGGTAAAACCCACCTGTAATGGAGCACCCAGACTGCTGTGAAATAATACGCTGGTTGATAAAAGAAAGTAAGTTAGTGACCCTATATAAAATTAAACACAATTAATGTGAAAGAAAAATAAACTAATTGCTCTGTGTCTTGCTCTTAAAGACATATATAACATTTCAAATTGGTACAAACAAAATCATTATACTTAGTAAAATAGAACGCTTTAAGTTGCTTAAGTTTTATAGGTAGAGAATTAACTATTCTTGGAAGAGTAAAACGATAATTTGAAGAAACAAGATCTACTCTATAGGAATACCATGGACATGAAGTAGATTTTCTTGTCTAGTTGAAAAGGAATGCAAATCACGATTCAAAGTAAAAAAAAAAGTGGGAAGGCTTAAGTTTTCTGGAAGAAAATTACGAAGATAATCAAAATAATGAGTAGCTACCCGAACATTGTAAATATCTTCCAAATTAAGAATATTGTTTCTGAAACAGAGAGGCGTAGTATGAGCATTGTAATTGGCATGACAAGCGTTGCGAATACATTTTTTTTTAAGGTAATAAGCCTTTTATAAAACGAGGGGAAAACTTTAATCATGCCACCCCATGCAAAAATACCATAATTCAAATGAGAATTAACCAGTGTATTATAAATGGCCAAACTATCTCTCTGCCTCAAATTTTGTTTAGTCCTGTTAATTATATAATTGGCTTTTGAAAATTTATTACAAACTGTATTAATTTGATCTTTCCAAAACATATTTTTATAAGTCCAAGAAAAACAGTGGAAGGAACTTTTTTAAGAAAAGCATTTTCTAAAGTAAGTGACACATCAGGTAGAAACCGTTCTTTTTGTTTCATGGAATAACAAATAAAATGTGTCTTATCAGGATGTATTTTCAATCCATTTGCCCTTTACCAGTCTTGGAGAATTAGTAACTCAGAATTAACAGTAGCAGCCAAAACCTTTAAATCACGCCCAGAGGCAATCAATGTTGTATCACCAGCAAAAAGAATAGGTTTTAGCATGGTACAACACATGGGCATATCATTAACATAAATCAAAAATAACAATGGCCCTAGAGTCGACCCCTGGGGTATTCCACAATAGATATCTTGACAGCTAGATTTAACTCCATCAAGAATCACAAACTGTTTACGGTCTTTTAAATAACTGGTGAAGTACAGTGCGACAGCGTCCTGTCCCGTGATTTTTTTTTTTTTATTTTATTTAAGTACACCAAGAACGTAGCTATAGTGACGTATTTCTCTTAAACATTTCCATGATTACTATAAAGGCTCTGGTGTTAATTTTTATCACAACTCGTAATGTAGGATGTCGTGTCAGGCAATTTCGGGCACTGAACTCAATTGCTGGTTGATTTCACTGGGTGTTTAAAGTGTGTACCATCGAGTCAGGACCTTGCTGGGGGTGGGGGGATTGACTGGGGTAGGGTAAAATCACCCCCACCCCTGATGTGTTTCTTTTTTACCTCACAACCTTTTGACCTTTTTAATGGTTATGCGATTGTGGGCTATATGTAAGGGGTCCATACTAGTGTTGTAGGTCTCGGACCCGCTTGTATCGGTCTCAGTCTTGGTCTTTGGTCTTGGTCTCGTACTGCCGGTCTTGACTTCAACGCTGGTCCACACGTGCAGCTCTCTCCAGTGCAAGCCACTCAGAAAAGGTCGTACTTCCGGACCACACAGTGATAGATTGTGTTAACACACTTTTCATCACTTCTTGATTTGACAAGTAGAATGCCTATTAAAAAAAAGGTGAACCTACTGCAACTATTCTCTTCTTCTTCTGAACTGGGGATAATGAAGAGACAGTCCATTATCTTCAAGACATGGGTTTTCCCCAGAGAGAGATGGGGCGGGCTGTTTTAAACTCTAAAAATAAATGTGTAAAACCAACTATGAACTGAGACTTCCATTACAAAGGGGATCCAGGTTAGTCAATGCTTTTTTCCGCTATAGGACAACATAATTACTGTAAATGAAAAGTCGGTTGCCCGGTAAAAGGACTTAAAATATTTAACTTCAGCTGCCGGTACAAAGACCTAAAGCGTAAAGCCGTAACCACTTAACCATATCCCTGCTCGTGGTACATTTTCTTGTGAGTTGACCAACCAATCTAAACCAGTAAACTGTCAGTGTTGTGTATGATACACACGTGTGCACAGAACTTAAACTGTGTAGGATCGATGCATTAACCTCACGATCTTAAAGTACAGGCTGATATAGTCTTTGTATCATTCAAAACCAGAGTGGTTGATATTTAATGTTCAGACAGTAGGACAGTTGACTATAATGCCATCATGGTCACCTGATATCGTATAACAGGCTAACATAGTTATTTATAATTTAAATCAACACTGGGTGACATTCAATGGATATGCAGAAGGACGGTTGACTGTGTACTTTATTGACACTGTCACCACATGATATCGTATTACAGGCTAGCATAATTAATCTAACAATCAAAACCAGAATGGATGATATTGAAGGGTCAGGTAGTAGGAGGGTTGACCGTGTACTGTTTAGTTGCATTCACCAAATGGTATCATACTGCAGTCTGGTTTTCTAATGTGTCGTTCAAAACAACAATAGGTGATATTTAAAACCCTGGTGTCAGCCACGAGATGATTTAATTCAGCAGGTCCTACCAAATATGGCCATAACATTTTTTCAATGGGCCAAAAAATCCAAGATTCCATGTAAACCTCACCCTGGTATTCCCCACAAGCCTGTAAACTTTCATTGGCCAGACCCTAACCACTGCAGAGTAAGGAGTGTTGAAAGACAGCAGCCACCTGTCTCCGTGCAGTAATTGATTGACCATTGTGCTAAGGGTCATTGGCACAAGGCGGTATGCACTTTGTGAAAACAACTTGCGGCAGCACACTGATTGTAAACAACACAAGTCTGAGTCTTGACTGGCACACCAATTCACCCACATGGTCATTTAGTATAGCTTTGGGCTTGCACGGGGGGTTATTGAACTAAAAGACAGGGTGTTGATAAAAAAATCAGCTTGTGGATACACAGCGTAAAATTTTCATTGCGGATGACCCGAGGGTTTTAATTCATGGTTTGACAGTAGGCGGGTTGATCTTCGACTGTAGATGCACTTACAACTTGATATCATTATTGCATGCTTGCCCAACACAATGCATCGTTGCTACACACCAGTTCAATATGAGTGCTTTGGGGGTACCCTCTCTTCAATCCCCATCCCTTTATCATTTCTGCAAAATAACACAATGCTGATTGTCTGTGCTAGGAATCATGAAAGTTATTATGGCATACATTGACAAGAACATATAAAATGTGTTTAGAAATTTAGGTGATTCACCACCCGTTGGCGGGATCTTAACTTGTTTCCCTGCCAGATAAAATACAGCAGCGTATGGAATTCTATCTCTGCCATTTCAACGTCGCATATATTGTGGTGATTGTAGTGTCTCTAGCCGCTTGTGCCGTCAACGGCGCTTTGTCGCGTCAAGCCGTTGCATAGTCACATCGTGCCGTCGCATAGTCGCGTCGTGCCGTTGCATTGTCGCGTCGTGCCGTCGCATTGTCGCGTCGTGACGTCGCAAAGTCGCGTCGTGCCGTCACATTGTCGCGTCGTGCCGTCGCATTGTCGCGTCGTGCCGTCGCATTGTCGCGTCGTGCCGTCGCATTGTCGCGTCGTGGCGTCGCATAGTCGCGTCGTGCCGTCACATTGTCGCGTCGTGCCGTCGCATTGTCGCATTGTCGCCCGGAAACAGTTTTACTGTATTTCTCAGCCCTCCTTTGTCAAGCACTGAATAATACAGTAAAACTGCTTCCGGGCGACAATGCAACAATGCGACAGCACTACACAACTATGCGACGGTACGACGCGACAATGCGACGGCACGATGCGACAATGCATGGGATTTGTTCCAATGGTCTATCACTGGTTGTCTCTGTCAACCGTTTCAACGCGTTACACGCTTCTCTGGCCTCAACCATTCTTACAATATAACAGTTCCGAATCGCAGTGCTAAGATGTACTGTACAATTTTTTTTCACACACTGCTTCACTGTGGAATTCTTTACCTGTACTCTGTTTTGCTGCGAGCTAGAATTTTTCTCAATTTTAGCAAAATGTGAATAGTTTTCTTCTGCCCTAATTTTCTATGCTGTCTTTCTCTTTTCTTGGTAGCCCTCACCTATAATAACACTAATAAAAAAAATCTAGATACATTGTGAATGTAATCAACAATCACAAAGCTGTTCCGAGTTTGTTTTACTACAATAATTGGGTCCATACCATGGTGATTGGAATTGATGTTTCTGAACGCAACCTTCATTGAGGGTCTCCAGATCGTTCGTCAGACTTAAATTATGAGCATCCTGTTTCAAACGGAAGTAAAGGTCATAGTGTGGTCATGCCTAATAACAAAATGTCACATGTGATGCAAGCTACAAATGGTACAAAGATTATGACTCTAGGACATTTGCCACAGGAGATATGCTTTTCAAATGTAGAGCTTCCTGTTTGGACCGGAAGTAAAGGTCAAAGTGGGGTCATTCTAATAACCAAATGTAACATATGATGTAAGCTAAAAATGGAACAAAGATTATGACTCTAGGACATTTGCCACAGGAGATATGCTTTTTTAAATGTAGAGCTTCCTGTTCGGACCGGAAGTAAAGGTCAAAGTGGGGTCATTCTAATAACCAAATGTAACATATGATGTAAGCTACAAATATGGAACAAAGATTATGACTCTACGACATTTTGCACATAAGATGTGACATTTTGAAATTTTGAACTTCCTGTTTGGACCGGAAGTAAAGGTCAAATGGGGGTCACACCTGTAAATCAAATGTCAAATATGATGCAAGCTACATGACAACACAAATATTGCAACTTTATAGAATTAAGTTCAGGAGATATGAACTTCCTGCTTGGATCGGAAGGAAAGGTCAAATCGGGGTCTAATGTGTAAGTTAAATGTCACCCGTGCTCTAAGCTTTAAAATGGCACAAAGATTATGACTCTACGATATGTGTCTTTGTCAAAGTCTTGAAACCTTACCACTTTTTTAAATGGCTGACATATGTCAAAAACAAAAACATTCAAAATATTACCATTTTAAGTTGTATAAACACAGAAAATGCTACCTGCTGCTTTGCAAACCACTACAAAAGTTAAGCAATCAGGTTGATACGGCTTGCGCTACAAGTCAACTAAAACTTGTGTAAACATTTCCCCATGTTGCACAGCCGAAATGGCCAGTCCAGGGCAGACTCTACAGGACGCACTGTATTATTGTAAACTTAACCTTTCGAAAGGTTGTTGAGTGTCGAGGCCAAGTGGTCTAGTATATCGGACTCAAGTTCTGGTGTTTGGGTCCCGGTCGTGGCACTTGTGTCCTTGTGTGTTGCCTAATGCATGTAAAAGAACCTAGTACACTTATCGTTACGAAAAGGGTTTGCCATGTGTTTCTGGTTTGGTTGGCTGCAGATGAAAATGACGGATTAATGAGGAATATCTGACGTCCAAAACTCACCGCCAAAAATTGTATGCGGCCATGGAATACTATACTAGTCCGGCAAGTTTGGCAGCTTCTGACAGGTAAGTTTTGAATTATGGAGCTCTGAAAGGTTTCCGCCCGAGAAACGGGCCCCCACATCTAGGACTCTGTATCTGTGCACAGAGGAAGAATCCTATATAGGGCTAATGCAAACACAACTCTTTATAACTATCAGTAAAGTAATGAGCGCTTTGAGACGCGATAAATGACTGTGCCATGCGAATGAATGCGTGCTTGCCAAAGTAAGCAAAATCTTAAGATGGCGGCCGACGATAAAAAGTTTACAATTAATGTGACGAGATTGGGTGGACCGACACAAGTCTAATCTGCCCTTGGTAGGGCGGTGTTTATTTCGCTTTTCGCCCTTGTGTCAAGACTACGATCCCATTCAACACGCATGCGCGTGAAGGAATTACACACATGCTAGGCTATTCAGTAATCACAAATGCGATTCATTCAACGTAAAGACGATCAGTTAATAAACATACCCAAACACTAAATTCTTGTTTATCATTAAGTTGGTTTATTAAACAATAAGAATCAGCTTAGGTTAAACCATAGAGCAAACGATGACTGTACATATTAGGCTCCTCTGAAATATTTCTGCCTGATATTCCAAAAAACTTGGGAAATCGGTAAGATGAAAACCCTTTTTTGTTTCTTA